>JAADYG010000601.1:0-19948 GCA_023338115.1 Phytopythium boreale | reverse complement strand
TTTGCTTTTTGAAGCGAAACAAAACCACACGATTCGTCGTGCTTTTCTACGAATCATATCCAAACGCGGTCGAATTCTGAGTTGTGGTTGGCGAGAAATCGAAAAAAATCGGGGTGGTTTATAATTTTGCACCGCACTTTACTGTGTGCACCATGGACATGCCCACCATTTGGCATTGGGGACAGCAGCGTCGCCCACCCATGCGCCATCTTAGTTGTGATATATGTCGGACTGGCATTTATACGTTTATATGCTCAGTGGTACCGTACCGTCCTGCATCAACTGTATATGTTGAGCGCAAAGGGACGACGAGAAGCTCGACCGTGTTGCACCTGTCCTACAGTGTACACGTACAGCCATTCGCACAAGGTATTTATTACACGTTGTATGTACACAAGCCCGCTCGTTCTCCGTCTGCTACACGAACGCGGTGGCCGGGAAGAGCGCGTTGAGCGCCATGCGCAGCGCGTAGGCGACCTCTGGCGCGCTCGGCCGGTCCTCTGGTTCCTGGCTCAGGCACCGCAGCGCCAGCTCGCGGATCTCGGCGGGGCAGGCGTCGCCGAAGCTCGGCCGCAGCTGCCCGAGCGCCACCATCTGCAGGATGGCGACCTCCACGAGCGTGTTGCCGTTCGTGCCGCGCGCGTCGTCGTACGGGATCGCGTGCGAGTCGAGCTCCGAGAGCACCACGCCGAAGGAGAAGATGTCGGCCGCCGGGCCGTAGTCCTGGCTGCCCGCGAGCACCTCGGGCGCGAGCCACCGACCGGTGCCCACGCCCTGCGTCATGGTGTTGTCCTCCGACTTGAAGCGCGTCGAGCCAAAGTCCGTGAGCTTGGCCTGCATGTCGCCCGACAGCAGCACGTTGCGCGACTTGAGGTCGCGGTGCACGAGCGGCGGGATGAACGAGTGCACGTATACGAGCGCCTCGGCGACGTCGATCGCCAGCTGCAACTTGAGCGCGCTCCACGGTCGAGGCGCGCTCGGCTCCACCAGGTACGAGCGCAGGTCACCGTTCTCCATGTACTCGGACAGCGCCTGCAGGTCGCTCTCGATGCTCCAGGCGGCGCCCACGAAACGCACGATCTTCGGGTGCTCCAGCGTCGCGATGAGCTTGATCTCCTCGACGAACGCCATCGTGCGGTCGCGCGTGAGCTGGTCCCTCCGCAGCCGCTTGGACGCCAGCAGCTGCGAGTTCCGGTACCGCACGAGCCATACCTCGCCGAAGGCGCCGCCGCCGATCTTGTGCAGGTCCTCAATGTCGTCCGCCTTGACCTGCACGGCGAGCAGCTCCGGGTCCACCCAGAGCGACACGAAGCCTCCGTTCGTTCCGTCCGTCCAGCCGGACGCGGCAAGCACAGTCTTGGACATGCCCGCGGCCGAGTAGTAGGCAGGTGGGAGCGTGCCATTGGCGGGCTTGCCGTCGTTCTTCAACTTGTTACGGCGGTAGCAGCAGTACGTGGCGATAACGATGATCGTCAGCGCCGCGACGCCTCCAACCACGCCGCCGACGATCGCGCCCGTGTGGCTCGAGCCCGATGCGGTCGTTGCCGACTCGGACGCCTCCGATGAGGACGATGAGGACTCTGAAGAAGACGAGACCAGACACACCGTGATGCTGTGGATAATGACGTAGTCCGCGGATGTGCAGGGCAGCCCGGAGGCAAAATCGTCGTTGGTGAGGGCCAGCGAGGTGAGGTTCTGCAGGAACGCGACCTGCGCGGCCGAGAACGCCGCCTCGGTGAACGGATTTCCATTGATAGACCTGTGAGATTCATCAGCAGCATCAAGGGTCCGTCAGTTCCTCAGGCTAGCATTGTTCGAGCAATTGACGGGCGAGCGTACAAGGAGGACAGGCTCGTGTGTTCGTAGACGCTTGCTGGAATCTCAATCAGGTTGTTATCCGACAGGTCGCTGATCATATCCGCACGTTAGCGATGCTGTTAGTCAGTAGCTCTTGTCGCGTTCGCTACCGCCATGAGCTCGGGCACTTACAGCGTCTCGAGGCTGGGGAACACGGCGTCGAAGCTCGTGATGTTGTTCTGCGCCAGGCTCCTGCACAAGGAAAGCCATCAGAGAGGTCTACGCGTCAGACTTGGGGGCCAACCCAACCTCACAGCTGCCCAGACGAACGTACAGCGTCTTGAGCGTGTCCACCGCGTCGTCCTGGTCGACGGTCGTGACGTAGTTCATGTCCATTGTCCTGTGGGATGCATCTCATTAGACATGTTCTTCACATCCCGGCGCGACCGTTACCGTGTCGACTCTGCAACGTACAGAGTCGTGAGCGCCGAGAAGCTCGAGAGTCCGGACGGCAGCGAGTACAGCAGCGTGTTGACGAGCGTCAGGTCCGCGAGCGTGCTCGGCAGCAGCTCGGGCAGCTCGTCCGCCGGCTCCTTTAGGTTGAAGTTGCGCAGCGTGACCGTCGTCACGTTGGTCATGGCCGTGAGGAAGCCGTCGTCGAACGTCAGGAGCGCCACCTTGCTCTTGAGCGACCCGGAGCTGCTCGTCCCGCCGATCAGCTTGCTGCAGCACCACCGGAGCGAGTCAGTAGGTCATCATACAGTATACTACCACCTCTCAAAGGCTCAAAAGCCGCCCGTACAAGGATGTAGTGGCCGGGTTCAGCTCGAGCGCGCCCATGCCGGCCATGATGTCGTTGCCCGAGTACGCATAGGCTGTGTAGTCGTCCGTGAAGGCGTCCAGCTCGCTGTCGTACGCGCTGTCGGCCGCGCGCGCCGCCGCCTCCTCCTCGCTCTCGTACGCGCCGAAGGGCACGAAGAACACGAGCGCCGTCGCCTGGTCCTCGTAGGGCGAAAAGCAGAAGAACGAGCACGCGTCGCCGTCGCTGCCGCTGCCGCTGCCGCTGCCGTCCTCGCAGCCCGAGCACGCGCTCGACGCGTTGTACACGCTGCACGGCATATAGTCGCTGCACACGCCGCCGCACGCGGTCACAAGCTTCTCCGACGTCGCCGAGCACACGTCCGCGGCCCCCGCCGTCGCTAGGAGGCCCATAATCGCCGCCAGAAGGCGTCCGACCGCCCAGCAGCTCCTCATTCTCGGCGTCTCCAAGCGCGAATAGCGGGAGTCGGAGGGCGCGGGGAGCGAGGTGGAGCCCTTGGTTCTTGAGTCGGGGCGCTGGATTAAGCTGGAGGGGGCGGATTAGCCCCGAACACCGCACGAGAAGCGGGTTTACGCGAGTGCGGAGATGGCGGGCGGCAGGTGTCCATTTTCAGTGCGAAGTGTCAATGCTACGGCCAAGAGTGCGACACTGACCCACGAGCGTAATGGCACCTCAAGTTATCGGATTCACACGACTGTATTTTAAAAGTAGGTATGTTGCTACTAGGTAAGGTACAATTTGAAAATCACTATTTAACTGTTTTTGGCACAACTGGAATATACTGCATCTTACTTTATAAAATTGAGTGTGACGCATGGGGTTGCAGTGCATGTCCGATCGGGCCTTTCCACGACCATCTTGGAAGCGTACTGTATTGTGTTATAGTGAATGGGTAACCGTCGGTAACCCAAGTTCGTAACTTGGGTATGACGTTACATTCGGTTACCGTCCGGTCACAGAGGGTGTACCCACTTCGTGTCCTTTCGTGCGCTCCTCACACTGACGCGCATGTTGGCGCCATCAAGGGATTCGCTTCCCGCTGCTTGATGGGGCGCTCCCCTCCCCGCCGCCAGCCCATCAACTCAATCCGCGTGAAGATACCTCGACCAGCAAGCAAGTCCCGCGTGGCGCGCCCCACGTCGGGTACTGTACCCCCTACAGTTCGTCTGGATCGCACGGTACAGTAGCTCACTTCGAGCGGTGAGGACGCCATGGCGAGCATGCCCGCGGTGCCCGTGTGAGCAGCTCCAGACGGTCTGCCAGCTCCCGTGGCCGCGGATGGCAACAGCACCCGGCTGCTGCTTCAGCCGCGCCACAGATGGCAGCGCTCACTTTCCATTTGGCGGCCAGCCAACCACCCGCCCCGACCTCTCTCTCTCCGCCATGGTCGCCAACGCCAACTCGCTCGACGCTCCTGCCGACGCCTCGGAGCCCTCGACGGCGTCTCCGCCGCCCCTGCGCTTGCTCCTGCCGCTCGACACGTTCTTTGGGCTGTCGGTGGCGACGCTCGCGCCGGCCAACGACAACGTAGCGCGCGCCATCGCGAGCGGCGCCGCGCAGGACGAGTACGCGCGACTGCTGGCCGTCTGCTGCGCCGAGCTCCTACCCGACGCGCAGCGCGACAAGCTGCGCCGCCGCTTCCTCGAGAATGTGCGCCTGGACCTGTTCGCGCGCTACTGGAACCCCGAGACGGCGTCGCGCGCGAGCGTCGTGGCGCAGTTCACGTTCCTCACGGCGCTGTTCGCGGCCGACGACGTGCGCGACAGCCGCGACGCCGACCAGACGCACACGCAGCTCATCGCTCGCGCGTGGCGCGCCATCCCGGAGCTCGTGGACGAGCTGTGGGGCAAGCTCAAGCGCTCGTCAAGCGCTGTCGACGTCTCGGCACTCTTCTCGGCGACGGCGCAGCGACTGGACAGCTACGGGAGCCGCGAGATGGACGCGCACGCGCGCGCGACATGGCCGGTGTGAGCCTGGCGCAGCTGTTGCACCACCGGTACCGCGAGGGCGCGACGACGCTCACGATCGTGCAGATGCTCGTGGCCTCGGGTCTGCCCATCTCGTCCAAGCTGGTGAGCGTGCTGTCTGCCGGAGAGCAGGAGCGAGACATGGCGCAGCCCAACAAGTCGCTGTTCGTCAGCGCCGGCCTGCACATCTGCCTCGTCAACGACATCCTGTCGTACGACCGCGACAAGCTCGAGGCCGGCTTCCTGCAGAACTTCGTCGAGTATCAGCGGCACCACCACGTGCGCGGCTGCGGCTTCGACGCCGCGCTGGCCGAGACGGTGCGCCACAGCAACGCGCTCGTCGAGTCCATGGACCGCGCCATCCGAGAGCTCCAGGGCGGGAGCAATCGGACGGACGACGATGATGTGCTGCGCGTGGTGCTGCAGACCGTAGCGCGCAGCGTGCTCGGCAACATCCGCTGGTCGGTCGAGTGCGCCCGCTACTCGCGCACGGACCTCGTGCTGTCGCTGGGTCGCGCCCCCGTGAAGGCGCGTGACGTGTGAAGTGAGCTGCTGCTTTCTTCTCCTTGTCCCTGACCTCTCTTGTTGCTGTCGTTCTAACACTTTGTCAATCCAAATCACGGACTTATCTGGACCTCTTTGAGCATATTGCGGAGCGCGTACGCGACCTGCAGGGCCGCCGGACGCTCGCTCGGGTCTTGACACATGCAAAGACGCGCGAGCTCGAGCACTTGGGGCGGGCACGAGCGGCTAAAAGCCGGCCGCAGCTGGCCGCTCGCCACCATCTGCAGGATCGCCACGTCCTGCAGCTTGTTGCCGTTCGCGCCGACCGCTTCTTCGTACGGGAGCGCGTGCGTGTCCAGCTCCGACAGCACCACGCCGAACGAGAACATGTCGGCGGCCGGGCCGTAGTCGTTCGAGCCCTCGATCACCTCCGGAGCCAGCCACCGACCGGTGCCCACGCCCGCCGTCATGGTCTTGTGCTCCGACTGGTACCGCGAGACGCCAAAGTCCGTCAGCTTGGCCACCATCTCGGTCGAGATCAGCACGTTGCGCGATTTGAGATCGCGGTGCACGAGCGGCGGATTGAACGAGTGCACGTACACCAGCGCCTCGGCCACGTCGATGGCGAGCTGGAGCTTGGCAGCCGTCCACTCGCGAGGCGTGCTCGGATCGGTCAGCCACGTCCGCAGGTCGCCGTTCTCCATGTACTCGAAGAGCGCCTGCAGGTCCGCCTCGATGCTCCACGCGGCGCCCACGAACGTGACAATGTTCTTATGGTCCAGCGTGGACACGAGCTTGATCTCCTCGATGAACTTTTGCGTCAGCTCTCGCGTGGCGTTGCCTTGTCGCAGTCGCTTGGACGCCAGCAGCTGGGCGTTGCGATACCGGACGAGGTAGACAACGCCATAGGCTCCGCTGCCGAGAAGTCGGACGTCTTGGATTTCCTCGAGCCGCACCTGGACGCTGAGCAAGACGGAGTCGCTCCAAACGGACACAACGGCCGGCGACTTCCTCGAGCGAGCGCTTGGCCGCATCGAGTGCGTCTCGCCGTTGTCGTCCTCGCTGCTGGCGTCCTTGCCACTATTAGTCTTCCGGCGCTTCCAGTAGAAGACGATCGCGCCAACGGCTACGATCAGCGCGACAACAGCGACAGCTACGGAGATGATGACGGTGCTGGATCCGGACGACGAGCCCTTGACGGATCCGTCCGTGCCCCCGGTACTACTGCTACTCGCGCTGAGGTCGGAGATGCAGACGGTGAGGCCGTGCACGTCCATCCGCTCGGACGCGTCGCAGTCAATCGGCGTCGCAAAGTCCTCCGCCGTCAGGTCGAGCGTGATGAGGTTTGCGAGGAACTGCGCCTCCGCCGTGGTGAAAGTGGCGTTCGCTAGCGGGTTGGACGACATGTACCTGGTCATTGGAGTGAGGAACAGCGTCAGTCGTGTCTCCATCGACAGGTACGTGGTCGCAAGTCACGAGGGAGCGCACAGTTCGCGGAGGTCGGACAGATTGAAGACGATGCCGGGGATCGTCGCCAGGCTGTTGTCCCGCAGGTCCCTATCGCACAACAGATTGTTCAATCAGACACCATCCAGCGAGCGTAAACGGCTCGGACGCGCGACGTACAGCGTGGTGAGAAGCGGGAAGCTGCCGTCAAAGCGCGTGAGCTCGTTGGTCTTGAGCTTGCTGGCCGTGTTTGCGGGTCAGACACACGTGAGTAGATCGTTTGGGAGTACCATAAAGGCTCACAACCCCACGCACAGGCTGAGAAGCTGTTCGATACCGTCGGCGGCGGTGATTTCGCTGATGTAGTTGGACGTCAGGTCCCTGTTCACGGCCATCGGTCAGTAACGTCAGAGCATCAAACCCAACAAATTCGACAACACGTGCAGCTCCTGGAGGCCGGGCAGCGCCGCTAGCTGGTTGGGGAACTCGTGCAGGAGCGTGTTGCCCAGGCTCAGCGAGGCGGTCGAGTTGGGCAGCATGGCCACGACGCCGTCCATCTCGGCCTTGAGGTCCATGTTGATGAGCCGGACGTCCGTGAGCTGCGTCTGCGTCGCCAGCAGGTCGGGCGCGAGGTCCACGAGCACGACCTTGCTGCGGTACAAGGCGTCGAACGAGTTGCCGCCCGAGATGATCCTGTTCCCATGCAGTTGGGTGTGTTAGCAGTGTCATTTCGAGGCTCCGGCAAACACCGGACTCACATCGAGGTGGTGGCGGCCGACAGTTCCAGCGCGTCGATGGTCGAGAGCGCCGAGTTACTGACCCACGCGTAGTCGCTCGAGTTGTCGGGAAGCTGGTTCACCTCGGCGTCGTAGTCGGGGTTCTGCTCGCGCGCCGCGGCCTCCTCGGGGCTCTCGTAGCTCCAGTACGACACGAGCAGCACGAAGTAGCGCACGTCGCTCGCCGTCGACCCGTACGCGTCGATGCACTTGAACTCGCACGCACCGCTGGTCGCGCAGCTGTTGCACGCGGCCGACGCGTTGTACGCGAGGCACGGCTGGTGCCCGGAGCACAAACCGTCGCAGGACGACGTCAGCGTCTTGGCGGGCGCCGAGCACGAGCCACTCGAAGAAGATGATGAAGAGGAGGCATTACTGGTTGGTACACTGGCAAGCGCAACTAGCAGAAGCAGGAGAAGAAGAAACAGGTCGGCCATCACGCTGGTGCTTCTCTTGCGATGCGTTGCTAGTCGGATACGAGCGAGAATGGGCGTCCACAGGCCGGGAGCAGTGCCTGTGCCGTCGGAAGTTACGGCGGTGAGTGAGAAATGACGTTAGATGGGTAGCTACAGTACTCACCTGCCGTGTCCATCGCTGGGTTCAGCAGCACGGTCATCGGTCGGTTGCATGATCCTCTCTCGCGCGTGTCGGTCTCTCCATTGGCCTCACTCTCTGGACACCAGCTCAGTGAGCGAGTGGTGCTCTTCTCTCTCTCGACGACTTGTGCTTTGTCTTTGTTGCGGACAGCAAAATGGAACCTGAAAGGTGGATGGATCCCCACGCGCTAGAGACAAGCAGCCGCCACTCACAACAGAGGCACGCGTACAGTACGTACGAAAGGTGCTGCTTGTTACTCCACTTACGTTGAGGCCGCGTCGCCTCCTTCTTCCCGCCGAAAGGAGCGTCTTCATAGATTATCGGCCCGTCGCCCGCCCTCACACGACGAAGCCGCTGCTCGTGAGCTCGACCGACTTTTGCAGCGAGCGCAGCGCGTAGGCGACCTCGACGGCGCTCGGGCGCTCGCTCCTCTCGAACGTCATGCAGCGCAGCGCCAGCTCGCGGATGCGCGGCGGGCACTCGCGCGAGATGCTCGGCAGCAGGTGACCGGCGGCCACGAGCTGCAGCACGGCCACGTCCGCGATCTTGTGGCCGCCGGACCCGCGCACGTCGTCGTAGGGCAGCGCGTGCGTGTCCATCTCGGCCAGCACGACGCCGAAGGAGAAGATGTCGCACGACTGGTCGTAGTCGCTGGCGCCCGAGATGACCTCGGGTGCGAGCCAGCGCCCCGTGCCGACGCCGGCCGTCATGGTCGCGTCCATCGACTTGTAGCGCGCGACGCCGAAGTCGCTCACATGCGCGCGCATCTCGCCATCCAGCAGCACGTTGCGCGACTTGAGGTCGCGGTGCACGAGCGGCGGCGCGAACGAGTGCACGTACACGAGCGCCTCGGCGATGTCGATGGCCATCTGCAGCTTGTTGCCCTCCCGCTGCTCCTCCTCGTAATGCGTCGGCCACCAGCTCCGGTCGCCGTGGGCCGTCCGCTCGAGGTGCGAGCGCAGGTCCCCACGCTCCATGTACTCGAACAGCGCCTGCAGGTCGGCCTCGATGGACCAGGCGACGCCCACGAGCTTGACGACGCGTGGGTGGTCCAGCTTGGCGACCAGCTTGATCTCCTCGAGGAAGCGCTGCGTGCTGCTCCAGGACACCTCGTCGCGCTTGAGCCGCTTGCTCGCCACGTACTTGGTCGAGCGGTACGTCGCGAGGTAGACCACGCAGAAGGCGCCGGCGCCGATCTTGCGCACGTCCCGGATGTCGTCGAGGTTCACTTGCAGCGACAGCAGCTCCTGGTCCGTCCAGAGCGAGCCGCCCGTGCCCATGTCCCGCGTCTGCGACGATAGCGAGGACGACGATGGGTGCTGGTTGCCGTTGGAAGAGTGCGCCGCGTGGGATGTGCCTCCGGTCGTGCCGGCTGTCGTCCCGCCCGTGGTCTTGCTGTCGTGCGGCTCGTTGTCGTCCGGGTGGCCGTACACCACGTCCTTCTCCTTGCGCTTGCGGCGCAGCAGGAACGCACCACAGGCGATCGCGACGGCAGCGAATCCGCCGACGACGCCACCCACGATGGCGCCCGTGTTGCCGCCGCCCGAGGACGAGGACGTGCTGGTCGTGTCCGTGCTGTTGCTGCTATCACTGTCGCTCGTGATGGCGGTCAAGCACACGGCGACGCCCGAGACGTTGGTCTGCCGCGAAGCCGCGCAGTGGTCGACACCGCCGAACGAGTCGATGGCGAAGGCGCCGAGCGACTTGAGGAACGCCACCTGGTCGCTCGAGAGCGCCACGTCCGCGAACGGGTTGCCCGTCAGGTTGAGCGCCCGCAGACCCGAGAGCTCGAACACTTGCGACGGGATGGACGTGAGCGCGTTGCCCGCCAGGTCCCTGCGTTGGCGTAACAAGGCACCGGGTACGTTAGCGCCACCTCCTGGAGCATGTCTGACAAGGGAGAGAGGAGCGTACAGGGTGGTGAGGTTGGTCAGGTTGCTGGCGCCGGCCTCAAAGTCCGCGATGGCGTTGAACGACAGGTTGAGCGCGCGCAGCGTCGGCGAGCCGAAGGCAGCGGGCACGGTCTTGAGCTCGTTGCGCGACAGGTCCCTTCAGTTGGTCACCGGTCGGTTAGATCTCGCTCTGTGTCATCGGACGGAAGGAGTAGAAGGAGACGTACAGGTCCTCGAGCTGCACGAGCAGCGGCAGGTCCAGCGGGTAGTCCGCGAGCTGGCAGTTGGGCAGCGCGAGCGCCGCCAGCTGCGATGGGAACGTCCCCTGCGCGATGGGCGCGTCCCCGAGCGCCAGGTTGGCCAGCGTCCTGCACCATGTGAATTCGTCAGGCGGGTTCATGCGTTGACTGTGAGGCGATAGAATAGTACTGGGACGCACACGGCCTCGAGGTTCACGTCGTCAAGCAGCAGCTGCGAGCTTAGTGTAATGTTGGCGACCTGGTCGCGCACGCCGTCCACGCTCATGCCGCCCGCGATCACCCTGCGGGTTGTTTTCCATGTGAACGACGGACGGTTAGACGGCTCCAGAGGGCGCTACGCAGTGTGTAGCACCGAACGACGGACGGGAACGCACACTTGGGTGGTGGTATTGCGCAGCGCGAGCGGCTCGATGGAAGCGACGGTGGACGCGGACGCGGACGGGTGCGCGTCCGTGTCGTTCTCGGCTGAGGAGGACGCGTCGTCCAGCGTGAGGAAGAAGACGTAGTCGGAGAAGTCGACGATGCCGTTGGCCACGAAGTCGTCCGGCCCGTTGGTGAAGCACTCGAACGTGCAGTCGCTGCTCTCGTCGCTCACGCACGAGCCGAAGGTGGACGCGGCGGTCGCGCACAGCGCCGCGTCCGTGTCCGCGAAGGCCACGCACGGGCGGCCGTCGAAGCACAGACCGCCGCACTCGGATGTGAGCGCCGTCGTCTCGCGCGCGCAGGCTGCGTCCGCCGCCGACAGCGACAGGGCGGCCAGCGCCAGCGCCAGGGGCGGCAGGACGCGGCGGCGCCGGGTGGGCGTCATGGGCATTGCCGGCGGGGAGCGAGTATTGTGGACTTTGGAACGTCCAGGTATGGAATGTCGGTGGAGGGAAACGTGTTTTAGTTGGTGGGGGAAATTCGAACAGGAGAAACAAAAAGGAAATGCTTTTGTATAAATGGCGTCACATAGGGTAAAATGTAATGGAAGTGTCGCTAACTCGGTGAATGAAGGGGGTAAACGGTAGGTTTTAGTCTGCATCTGCACGACGGAACGATCGAAGAGGGGGTAAATGTATGGTGTTCAGTGGACCTGATTTCAGAACTGAATATCAAATCATGTGATTTGCATGAATAAAAGGAGCGTGAATTTGGGGTTGGGAGGAGGTTATTTCATGGAGTACGGTGAGCGAGGTCGCCTGTGTGGTAAATTAGAGCTGGTAGGGGTAGGTGCAAAGCGTAAAAATGTACCCAGACGACGCTAATTTTACATTTTGTATGCTTATTGCAAAGTACTGTACCCTGATGACATTGATGTAGGGTCGATTTCGCCGTAAACACTGTACAATACACACCACGACCTGCTGTGTTAATTAGGCGACTTGAAGGTGTAACCCAAGCAGTGCGCAACCTGATGTAGTGACTGCGAGTACATCACTCAACACTTCTCTTCGTCGTCGTCTTCCTTTCATTCTCTCTTGCCTTCGAAAATCCACCTCTCACCCATGAGTACATGTGACCAGTAAAGTGCTCACGTGGAGTGTGCGTGACGGGAGTGGTGTTGCGTTGACTGGTCAGCTGAGGTTACCTGGCCTGTTAAAACGAATGCAGCTGTCAGGAGTGCGTCCAGAAGCAACACAGGACTGCAGTACGCCACCTCTACGAACTGATATATGCTCACTTACAGGAGTTACACCGTACCCCCATCAGGTTACCCCTGGGAACCGTGTCCCAAAGGAAAGTGGGTACACTCGCAATCCAGCTCAACTTCCGAGGATAAGAGCGCAGTTGACCGTCCAAACATGTGTACAATATGCGAAATGTTTCGCTCACTTCAAGCTCGCGGATCCATTCCTGACCGGCCATATGTACAGGTACGTATACACGCAGCCTCCAAACGGCTAAACCGGTCTCGGGACAGGATAACGCCCTCATTCTTGCCCCGTTCCAACCGCGTTCTCCAAAAATTCTCCACAAAATTCCAGCGAACGAGACTTTTCTCGGGCGCGTTCTTATCCCCATCATGAGCGGGAAATCACCCAGCGGTGCGCTTCACCGGCTCCGACAGGTGTAGACTGAATGGGTTCGCCATCAAAAGAACGAGAGAACCTCTCACGCACTCTACCGGTGCAGAGCGGTGGCAGCTGCGGAGGCTCTACGGTGCAGTCTGTTCCGGCATCGAATCCAAAGTTTCCGGCCGCGACTACGGTTTCAAGACATCTCGAACTGAGTATGGAGCGCCCGCCCCACCTCGCGTGCGCTCTTTTCCTCAGACCGCGTTGAACCTGTCGGCCAAGGGACACACGCGTCCCAACATGCAGAGTATTGTACGGTAGAGTACAGTAGAGTAGAGCGCGTCCTTGCCTCACTCAATCTCTCACACCTCTACCGCCCTCCTGCAGTCGCGCCCCCCACCCGCCCTACCGGCCAGCCAACTTCAGTCACTCCCGTATAATAAGTCAGGCCGCATAAGAAATCTTTGGCGCCGCGATCCAACAATCCAACACTGCACTGGCGGCCCACTGGCTGGCGCAGTCGCCGACTGACCGCCCTACACTGTAGCCTACAGTGTAGGGCGTTGTTGCTCCTGTTGTGCACGTTCTCTTGCACCCGTCTGATACGAGGGCAAGCCATTTGCGCGAGAGAAAGGGGCGCGGCGCCAGCAGATGGCGCCGACCGGACCGACGGAGCACTCTACACTCCCACCTTGATGAGTTGCGTGTGTGTTTTTGGCGTTGAATTAGGTGGCCCAGCAGCTGGCGCGGCGCCCGGCACGCGCAGCTGACGCCGGCGCGTGACGATCCAGAGCCGCCCGAACGGTAGGGAAGAAGCGAGCGAGCGCTTCTCATTCGCGCGGCTATCAGCAAACGTTGGGTGTAGCGCACAGTGCCGCCCTACCTACCATCCAATACACAGTACTGTACAGTGTAAGTTACTGTAAATGTATTGTCGAGCGATCCGTTGCAAAGCCCCACACCAGTTTAGCACGACGGAGGGGAAAGGAGGGCGTGGGTAGGGCCAGCCGCCGCCGTGATATGGCGTCCCACTGTCCCGACGCGTTCGCGGAATGGCACGACCGCCAGCGACGCGACGGCATACAAAATTTTAGTCGTTGCGCGTCCGGAACGCACCTTTTCGCCACTGTTTGGAGCGGTCTGATAAGAAGCGGGTCGGCGCGAAGGGTTTTTACATGCGGCGGCTGTCACATTAGCTACCGTAAGTCAGTACGGTACCCGCATTTTAGCGTCATTTTCGACAATCTGTTTTAATTAAAATCGTTGCAAACGCGCGAGCCGCTTCAACTTCAGCTCGCAGCGACGGCACCGCGGGCGGCTTCTACAGTCCACACAACTTACTGTAGGTATGTTGTCGTCCGCGCCACCACAAGTTGCCGCCAAGTGCGCCCTTTACGCCGCGGGTCGCACGACGCCTTTCCCATACATGGCGGCGTTGTCGAGCGCCCAACATTGTCCTTGGCGCGTTCGAGGGGCGCTCTCGAAGTGGTTTCTTCCACGAAAACCTTGTCCCGCGTTGAGAAGGTGGCTGCGTGGCAGGATCCCGCGCAAAAAGAATCAAATTGGCCGCCAAGTTTAACGGCGTGGGCAACGTATAAATGGTAAGCAATGGGCTGCTGAGACGCTGGAAACTTCGATTTTCGCCCGCCGTCCCATACAATCCGCAAGAGTGCGTCGAAATCGGACACATATTAACACAGCTTCTCTATAATAATAATAAAAAAACGCACCTGCGGTCCCAGCTGATCTTGCAGAAAGAGTAGAGTTTACGTCTAAAAGTATGATAAAATGCCGAAAAACGCGATCTCGTTGGCGCTTGTTCGAAAGTGTTCTTTCCCTTTTTCGCCCCCCTCTGCTCGTCTCTTCGCCCTCTCACCCCATCACTGTAGGGAGCCGAGAGGGAAGACAGTGGCGCTCTACAGTAGGGCGCGCCCCCCTTCTCCGCCCACTCAGTACGGTACAGTACAGTACGGTACCACCGATCCGTTTTATCTGGCCGCTCACTCGCTCGCTCCCATTTGGGAATTTCCACCTTGGCGACTCGCGGCGCGACTGTGTCTGTTCTATACAGGGGTTTACAGTAGAGCAGGTAGGGCGCCGACTCCAGATGCTGTCGCCGCGCGAGATCTCGAGCGCGCGCCAGGGCGCCATGACGCCCACGACCGCGCGGCTGGTGAGCAAGGCGGGCGTGGACGCGAACGAGCCGGGCGCTACCCCGCGCACGCTGGACCCGTCGGCCGTGCGCACGCCGTGGGCCAACCTGACGGTGGACACGGCCGCCGCGTCCTCGTCGGCGGAGGAGCCCGCGCGTGTTTCTGCGGTCCTCCCGACCAGCGCGGCGGCCTCGCTGCCGATGCGCTCGGGCGCGTCGACGCTGGTGCCGCCCCCTCCGGGCGTGCTCCCCGAGCGCTACACGGCGGACCTGCAGCACTGGCAGTCGCCCGCGGACCTGCCGGAGCGCCGGCTGATGGTGCAGCGGATCATCGCCATGACGCGCAGCCGCCGCCTGGGCCCGCTGGGCGTGGGCGGGGCGCAGCGACCCGGCGGCTGCGGCGTGCCCGCGGACCGCACGCCGTCGCTCGCCAAGCGCATCGAGCTGTCGCTGTACTCGCGCGCGGCCTCGTTCAACGAGTACCGCGACCTCAACACGCTGCGCCGCCGCCTGCAGTCGCTCGTGTCGCTCAGCTACCACGAGGCCGCCGGCGCGCGCCGCGCCGCCCTGGAAGAGGACCCGAGCGCGCTGGGCAAGCGCAGCGCCTCGGCCATGACGGCGATGACGCCGTTCGGCGTCTCGCGCCTGCAGCTCAAGAAGCGCCCGCGCGTGTCCTTGGACGCCGTCGACGTGCTCACCAACGCCGAGAAGGTCTTCTTCGTGACCAACGAGGACGTGCTGCGCGCCATCTTCTCGTTCCTGCCGGGCGCCGAGACCGCGCGCCTGAGCGCCATCAACCGCTTCGCCTCGCACGCGCTGCCGCGCTGCGTAACCTCGCTGCACGTCGACGTGAGCGCGCTGCGGCGGAGCGCGTCGTCCATGGCGCTGCTTGCGCGCTTCCCGAACCTGGAGGAGCTCACCGTAACCAACCAGCGGAACCAGAGTACCCAGGGTACGAGTATCCCGATGGGTACGTCGAGTACCCCCAGCAGTCCCCCAAGCGACGCCAAGGACGAGGAGGAGGCGGGCGGGTCCATGTCGCTGCACGCGTGGGGCTGCCGCGAGCTGGAGCTGTCGCATGACAACGCGGGCGAGCGCGTGGTGGCGCAGCTGGCGGAGGCGCTGGAGCGCGGGGCCGGCCGCCGGCTGCGCGCGCTGCGGCTCGTGTCGGTCTTCTCCAATACGTGCCGCGTGAACGCGCTGCACCTGGTGTGCGCCGCGCTGGTCAAGGGCGCGTGCCCGGACCTGGAGGACCTGCTGCTAGGCGGCAACGCGCTCGCGGACGTGGGCGCCGTGGACGTGGCCTGGCTGCTGCGCGCCGGCTCGCTGCCCAAGCTGGCGCGGCTGGACCTGCGCCGCAACTACGTGGGCGAGTCGGGCCTGCGCCGCATCATGGGCGCGCTGGCCAGCGGCCGCTGCGCCAAGCTGCAGTACCTGTGCATGGGCGGCAACATCATCACGGACGACTGCGTCGCGCCCGTCGTGGCGCTGCTGTCGCGCGCGCGCTGCCCCCGCCTGCGCTTCCTCGGGCTCGAGGACAACTTCCTCAGCGCGCAGGGCGTGCACGCCGTCATTGAGGCCGCGGTGGCCGGCGGCATGATGCCCAAGCTGCACCACGTCGCCTGCGACACCGGCGGCAATGGCCAAGGCCTTGGCGACGCCGCCGCAACTGCTGGCGCTGCTGCGTAGAGCAAAGTGAGAGGGATCAAGTAGCTTGAAATTGTATTTTGGCGTGGAATTAGGAAAGGCAAAAGAGAAGCGGGTAGGAGAGAGATGGCGGCGGGTATATAGTAAGTAGGTCGCTCAGGAGGCAGGAAGAGTAGGGCGCAGGAGCTTAGAGGTTTCCCAGACGAGGAGCGCGCACCAGGTGAACAGTATCGCGGATGAATGCAACAGTATGACGAGTTCGAACCCAGCGACCGTGCACTACTCTACTCTAATATGGCAGTGTTGATGCCTCGACCGGTGGGTGTGGGTAATGAGTGGCCGCTTGGTTGTTCATCCTGTTGGTCTCCGTGTCGACCAGCGAACTGTACAGAGCAACGTCGGACAAGACTCCCCGGGTTCTGTAGTAGACCCAGTTGAAGCGAACGGCATTGAGACTTGTTGTTCTTACTACAGCAAAGGCTTGGGCACCGGTCCGAAGCTCACGAGTCACCCAGAATGGCCGCGCGGAACGCGAGCACGACTTCGAGCGACGTCGCGCGCGCTCGCGGGTCGAGAGCCAGGCAGCGCTGCGCCATGACGCGCAGCTCGCGAGGCATCCCGTCGCTCTTCCCGGTGGAAAACACGGGCCGCAGCCGTCCGGAAGCGACCAGGACCGAGATGCCGGCGCCGTGCTCGACGAACTCGCCCCCTCCGTCTTCGTACGGCAGCCGGTGCGTGTCCAGTTCCGACAGGATGACGCCCAGCGCGAACACGTCGCTCGCGGGCGAGTAGTCGGCGCTGCCCGTCAGCACCTCGGGCGCCAGCCACCGCTCCGACCGCTCGCCGCTCTTGGGTAAGTGCACCGTCGCCATGCCTCCGTCATCGCTCTGGCCGCTCGACTGGAAAACCCGCCAGTGGCCCAGCTTGGCGCGCGCGTCGCGCGCCAGGAACACCTTGTCGCTGCGCAACCGCGCGTGCACGAGCGGCGGCGCCAGCGAGTGCGCGTACGCGAGCGCCTCGGCCATGTCGAGCGCCAGCTGCGACTTGATGGGCGTCCACGCGCAGCTCTCACCGGCGTCCAGCAGCCCGGACAGCCACGAGCGCAGCGTGCCGCCCTCCATGAACTCGAGCAGCGCCTGCACGCCGAGCGCGCGAGAGTACAGGACGCCAATGAGCGCCGTGATCTGCGGGTGTTGTACCCGCGAGAGCACCGTCAAGTCGGTCAGGAACTGGTCGCGCGCGCGCTCGTTGTCGCGGTCGTCGACACGGAGCCGCTTGACGGCGATCGCTCCTTGGTAGAGTTCGTGGTGCTTGCGGCCGTGGCTGTACCGGTGGCGGAAGACGGCCAAGTCCACGACGTAGCGCGAGCCGCGAGCGAACTCCTCGGTCATCCAGTGGATGTCGTCCGCGTCGACACGCCACGCCAACAGTCCGTGGGTACGAAGAATCGCGTACTCAGCCGCATCTTCTTCATTTAGTCCGTCATACGGTGGCGGCGGGTGACAGAGCGCGGCGTCCAGTGGGTCGTCGCCGAGCGAAATGGTGAGCTTCCGCGCTTTGGACCGACGCTGACGGCGGTGGCGGTGGACGTACACGACCAGCGCCATGACCAGGGCGAGAAGCACAACTCCGCCTCCGACGGCCGAGCCAGCGACGACGGCGATGTTGGAGCTTGTGGACGACTCGTCGACTGACGTGACCGACGTCTCCGATCCGTCAAGAGATGAGGCGTAGGTGGCAACGAGTGCGCACGCGTCGACACCGTGTACGCTGACCAACTGCAGCGCGGTACTGGTCGTAGTATTGGCGGCATCGAAGCTCGAAGGCGATGAACAGAGCGAGACGTCGCCGAGCGAGTCGGTGGAAAGCACGCTCAGGCTCTGGAGGAATGCGAGCTGCGTCTCCGAGAGGATCAAGCTCGCGAACTTGTTGCCGCGCAGGTACAGCCGCTTTAGCCGCGACAGCTCGAAGACGCTGGCGGGGATGCCCGTCAGTAGATTGCCCGACAGATCCCTGTCATTACATTTTACGTTAGATGATGGCTACCAGCGAGGAGGAGGCAAAATGGGACCGAGTCGCACAGTGATACGAGGCCAGGGAGGGCGCCGCGGAAGCTCCCCAGCGCGTTCGCCGACAGGTTGAGCTCCTGCAGCATCGGGAGGCTGAGTGTGGACGGGAAGTCCGTGAACAGGTTCAACGACACGTCTCTGTTGACGCAGAATCGAACCAGCCAGCATCCATAAGAGCTTTAGACGATGGTTCACACTCCGATACGACGAGCGAGACGTACAAGCGGACGAGTGCGGCCATGGACGCGAGGTCGAGCGGGTACGTCGTCGACAAGAGGCAGTTGCGAAGCGTCAGGTTCGTCACGTTGGACGTCGGCAAGGCGCCGCCGTCGATCGTTCGCAGCGCGAGGTTGGCCAGCGTGCTGCTCTCGGTAGTATCCACCGCATCACATTGTCAGCGACCATTTCTTCCCTCATTGTAGGCTCGGCGGCGCGTACATGTCCTGTAGCTGCGCGTTGGAGGCCAGGAATCCGTCGGCCACGTGCATCTTGACCGTTCTCCCGCGCGCGACGCCGCCCTCCACGCTCGCGCCGCCGATAATCGCGCTGCACAATATAAACGCCGTCGTCAATCCGCTCGGTAAATGATGCCATACCCCACTGCTGTAGTGAGAGAAGCCGCCGTCGTTCGTACACTTTGGTGGTGACCGAGAGCAGCGAGAGCGGCTCGATGCGCTTGAGCACGTCGTTGGTTTTGGACGGGAGCGCGTCCGTGTCGTTCTCCTCTGCTGCTTCGGCCTCCTCATCCCCGGCGAACGGGATGAGGAACGTGTAGGACGAGAAGCCGACGGCCTCGCGCGCCACGAAGTCGTCCGGCCCGTTCGTGAAGCACTCGAGCGCGCAGCCGCCGCCATCCGTCGCGTTCACGCAGGCGCTGAACGCCGTCGGCTCGCACGACGCCGCTTCTTCCCCTTCCTCTCCATCTATCGCTACCACTGCGTCTGCAGCGTAGGCGATGCAGGGCCGACCGTCATAGCAGAGGCCGAGACAGTCGCTCGTGAGCGCCGTGTGGTCGCGCGCGCACTGCTGCGAGCCGCTGGAGGAGGACCAATACGACGACGACGCGCTGGCAGCGCTACATATACACAGAGAGGGAGCTAACAGCAGCGCGAGCTGCAGGAGCCGCGCCGCCATCCGCGTCTGGAACTCGTCACCGTGAGCCCCGACTGTGTGGAGATATGAGAAGTGAGTCGTGGAGGCAATTGCGGCGCTGGAAGGTGTGGACGGGTACTGTATCATTTTACGATTTGACTTGGTTATTGTATGGGTTGAGGGTTTTAACGCGAACAGTGTGAGGAGGCTCTAGTCGATCTCAGGGGTTTATAGAATGTGGGGGAAGGGGACCCAATATGTACTGCCGTGGGTACATTTCGCTAAAACGTGGGTTATCGCTGGTGGTACCTCTGGTTACGTATAGCCTTTGGTTACTTGGTTACGTATAGCCTTTAGCTATTTGGTTACGCGTCAATTATTACAATACACAATACACTATTTATTGATTGATTCGTTCTCATTGCACACATAATTCGTAGAACCAACTATTGTAACGAACACAAAGCCGACACGAGGTTATCTTCAGTTCCAGTCGAGTAGCTGTTATCAACGCGCTCGTTAAAGTGCTGGCCATAAATATAAGTGATCGTGTTTTTCGCAGATTTCTCCACCAATAAGAACGATGCGACGCTAAAAACAACCCCAAGAGCCTGTCTAATTGTGCTTTATCGAATGGCACATTTTTTTTCGCACGCAAAACGACAAAATGGTTCAACCTGAACTGACCCAAATTTTTGGGTGGTCAAAAGTATAAGTGATCTCCAAACATCCCGTGTTATTTAGCTTTCTAGAAGGTTCTGGACCATCAAAATGCTTACGCTAGAATTTTTTCATCGTCACGAGTCTGTGCCTACCGTCACTTTTGCAAAATCGATTCGAGACGCATGCCACGAGGGACCCATTTGACTCAACTCGAACAGGGGAAAATTTTGGCGTTCAAGAGCGACGGATGGACGGTTGCAGCAATTGCA
>JAADYG010000600.1:0-19954 GCA_023338115.1 Phytopythium boreale | reverse complement strand
GGGTGGGGGGGGGGGGGGGGGGGGGGGGGGGGGGGGAGAGAAGTGTGCGACGCTGTCACGTTGCCGAAAAGAAAGGCCGCAAGCCGTCGATGTGACTTGATCTTTGTATGGGCCACGTAGACGGTCACTTTCGTAGCCCTTCGCGGAGGGTCGATGGATGGATTCAGGCCGGGTTTGACCCGATCAGGTTTACAATTTAACCCGGGTTTTGCTTCTCAATACTGAAATGAAGTACATAGTGCACAAGTGACCCGGGTTTAACTTGCAAGTAGGTTGGGCGTAGACCCACCCATGACCTGTGTCGCACACGTTGTGCAGTCGAATGAGCATGCGCTTGGAGCATGGAAAAATGACGCTCCAGGTCATCCAGCCGATGCCCGCGTGGCGTAATCCGCATGCAACATCGAGCGTCATGTAAATTCCTTGCCGCAATGTATCCTGTTCATTCATTTCACGTGGACACCGCGAGTTGAAGCGGCGCAGATTTCGCATTCGCACTGTACTATACTGTACCATAAATGCAAGGTTTAGGCCGCCGGAAACGCCGAGACGAACCTTCGACAGAGGATGAGTCGAAGGCGACGCGTCCCACTGATTTCCAGCACCGCCGATGAAGCAACGAGTCGCGTTGATCACGAACCCATTTCTTTAGTGGGTTCGCAGTTCTGGGTCACTGAACTACACTGAATGCGGCTCCGTGGCGGTTTGCCGAGGTGATTGCAGAGCCTGAGACGCAATGGACAGTGTACCAGACACCAATGTCCCCGTCTAGCGGGGCCGCATTTTCTAATCTGTTCTTCCCGGTGAACAACACAAGTATGGCAACCGCAGCGCGGACATTGCACCTGGTGATCCAAGTCCTGATCTGCGCCTTCAACGTGTTGACCGCCGCCGCGCTCGGATTGCTGCTCCTCGTGGTGATACTCCGCAACGCGGACCTCAGCAGCACGGACTCGGAAGTAGACGAAGACATCGACGACTCGACCTTCACTGCACTTGGAGTCTCCATCGCGATCTTCGCAGTGGCTGGGGTGGCCTTCGCCGCTGCTGTGTGGATCAGAAGCAACTGTGTGACCGCCTTCAACCTCGCGTACCTCATCATCGTGACCACGACTAGCGCTGCGTACCTCTCGCCTAGTATCAACGGTCTATTTCTCTTCGTACTACCGCCGATCTTCTGCAGTGCACTCTGCGTGGGGTACCTGTCGGTGTTACGCAGCGAGCGCACGGCGGTTGAAGATACGCAAGGGGACCCGTCGCGTGAGGAGCTTCCAGAGGCGGAGAACGACCAGGATAGCGGTGGGTCAACTGCATATCAAGACGAGCGACTGCTGTCGCCGGCGCAATAACAGGCACGAGAAGTCACACTCAGTAAGGAGTTTACCGATATAAGCATTGCGAGTTGACAAAGTTGGTGGATTGTATGGTTCGTCGTCATCTTGGCGTAATACGCATACAGCATCGAGTGTCATGAATGCGATGGTGATACAGTAGGGGTACTGTACTTGCGTCGATGTTGCCAGTCTTCGTTTGTCCATAGAGACCCACGAGTTTTAACTCGTGTGCAGTACAGTACTTGATGAAGCCGATGGAACTCCATAAACTACCTTCCCGAGAGTAGACGCATCCCACTGTTTTCCTGTGCCAAAGCAGTGCGCTGCTTAAGACTGGGTGCATATGTACTGAGCACCACAGCGCTGCATGTTGCTGTAGAACGTCTCGAGCGCTGGAGCCTCCAGCTAAACGCCTTCCCTCCTACTGGGTCCCAGTCTGGGACCCAGTAGGCTTTCCGCCGGAAAGTTTCCGGTGGGCAAGCCAATCGTCCACAACACGGTGAACACTGTGTTCTAACAGCAAAACCAGCATCCATTCCACCAGCATCTCACCTGAGATTTCAAGTCCTGATATGCGTCTTCAACGCATCAACCGCAGTCGTGATTGGGTTGATTCCGTGTACTGTACGCGACCCAACCTCAACACCAGGCTCGAAAGTTGAATGGGCATCTTGATCTGCGTCTGCTGAGATGCGGCTGCTGAGAGCGTACGCATGTGCGTTCAGTGAAGCCATTGTCCATCACGATGAAACGCACACATGAAGTTCATGGGTTCATAATGCACCCAGTATAAATGGACGTCGCGACAGGATCAAGCCAACAAGATCCTTTGGCTGCATCTTGCGTGGAGCTCCGTATCGGGTTCAAAGTACACTATACGATACACTGTACATGTAGGAGAAGGAACGGTGTGTCCACGATAAGAGGATCGGACGATGCCTCATTTCCGATTGTTTCCTGGAGAGCACCACTTGACACGACGACGCGGACGGATGACGGCGCCGACGCCATCGCCACATGCGATGCTTCAGACCGCGCTGTTCCTGCTCAACGTGCTGACCGCCGTAGACATTCTTTTGGGGGCAGGGGCGGCGGTATCGCGGATGGACGCGGGCGCGGATGCCATCGACTGCGAAGAAGGAAGCGCCGCAAGGTGCAACAACGCAAGCCTCGGCTTCTACGCAGTCATTGTCACCGCCGGAGCATTTGCATTTGCAGCGATGTGGTTCGCCGGAGGTGTGTGGAACGAGAAAGTCTCGGTGATCGCCATGGACCTCGCCTACTTCGTGATCGTGCCCGTTACAGTGGTCGTGTTCGTCTTCTCCAGTGATTTCGAGCCGCGCTACCTCCTTGTCGTCGCGGTCCCGCCACTTACAGGTTGCGTACTCTGCGCGTGGCACTTAGCGTTGCTGCGAAGTGACAAGATGCCACCAGCGGCAAGGCTTCTACCGAATCGCGGACAGCACGACGGCTTAACGGACGACAGCGGCAGCGAAAGCGACGGCGGGTCGAGTGCTTTTCAACAAGCTTGATTTGCCAGCTTACTCCCCGGAGGAGTTGCCGTCGATGTAAGAGAACCACCCTCAATTCATATGACAAGTCGATTCGTTCGTGTGATCGTCGCTCGTTCTTTCTGGTGCTTAAATGTATCAATACATGATCTATCTAACATCCTCACGTTCGCATTGGTTTCTTTTCGCTACAGCATCCGCTTTCGGTTTACTTCGCACTCGGCTTTCGCTTTAAATCACCATGCCGAGACGTGAACGTCGCCGTCGAGATCGATAACGGACTACAGTAGTTCTTCGTCCGTCCTGCAGCGCCACCGCTGGTCGGTATGAGTGCCAGCGCCTAGTGTGTATGTCGCGTTGACGCGTTCGGACATGAAGAATAGGGGTAGACCGTGTGGATGCGAAGGGGTTTTAATCGACACCCAGTTCAACGTCTGCCATAATGTCACGAACAGCGTTGTATTCTATTTCAGAGGTTCTGATATATTATGTTCACTTAAGCACAACATGACAGGCTTCAACTGTTGCCAATTGTATAATTATTTACAGGTCCTATCGGATCTTTGCCTCGATTTTCCCACAGTTGGTATGTATCCACTATCCGTTGCTTAGTATACAGTAGCTCGCCACCATGTCGCGCGCAGCACCGCATGCGGTTCGCTACAGTATTCGAGAACTTCCCAGCAAGCAGCCCGACCTCACACGACCGATGGCGGTATCTACGCCGCGCCATTTGGCATTGAAAGGTGCCATCAGCGCGCTCGATGTGATCGCTGCGTGTGGAGTGGGCTTCGCAGCTTTTCTGGCGCTCGGTGCTCTCGGCGACAGCGGCACGATCGGTACCTACCAAGATGACAGTGGTGGGAAGCAAGGCATCGAAGCTCTCGCCGTGTTGCTCGGGGTTGGTGCTTTGATCGGACTGGTGTTCGCGCTCGAGGTGTGGTGTGCGCGCTCTTGCATGACTGCCGGGAAGAACGCAGTCTACTTCTACATCACTGCAGTGGCAGCCGTCGTGGTCACCGTTGTCGGCGACGCCAAGGCTCCATTCGTCGTGCTCACGGCGCTGCCGCCGCTGATAGGCTGCGGTTTGAGCGCATACTGCCGTTCGTTGCTGAAGCGAGAGCAATCGTCACGCGGAGACGCTGAGGTTACTTTGATAAGAGAGCTGCTTGTCAACGAAAGCCACGGGACTGCGTATAGTCGAGGAGTGACTGGACTATTGCGTGTCGCGCACCCGACTGTTCGCGCCGAGAGCCCTGCCGCTACGAGCCAGAAGACTGCTGCACCAGCTTCTGCTGAGGGTCACCAAGCGTAGGTGTCTGTCGAAAGGAGCGTAAGAAACTATCGACATACACTGTTGCGCGCTGGTTGCCATTCCGTCACAATACAAGCCTAATTCGCCTACGCTTTGATGCCAACGATCGACATGATACACACGGTAAGCTGGTGCATACATCCCGCGCTGGTCCACGACGAGCGCGTGACGGGGGGCTAGTATACGAGCGATGGAACGTCAATGGGCGAGCAGCAGGCTGCTGCTTTGCCCATTGACGTTCCATCGCAGCCAGCAGCACGACACCTCCTCCTCTACCTCTTTTCACGACAACCCCGCTCTTTCGCCTACAACATGTCCTGTTGTTAACAACAGGATGCAGGCGTAGTGTCGACGTGTTCGACTAGCTATTGTTGATGCAATATGTGCTTCTCACAGTAGCGTACACGTACGCGGATGGCTCCAGTGTCAACTTGAAGTATTACTTATGGTGCCTGTCCATGTTTACCGCGCAATCCGGGTCTCTATAAATTTTGACAGGCCGCATCTCTCATCAAGTTATCGATCGATTCGAACACGATATGAGGCTTTCGGAACAGTCTCCCTTGGTCGAGACTCAACTTGAGAGAGCTCCTCGCTCGCCACGACCAACATGGAAGCGTTCAACGATCGCTGGGCGTTCCTACGTCCATAGTGCTCGCCCTTACGCGGTCAGTTCACGCTGGAGCACAGCCCCCAGCTCATGGACGACACGTCGGACGAGTTCGTGCTCTACGTGAGGATGCCGCGGACCAAGCAGGACGCGCGGCCCGCCCCCATCCGCGTCATGCGCGACTCGCTGGTTCTGCTCTCGCTGATCGCGCAAGTCGACCGCTTTGCGTGGGTGCGCGCGCTCTACACGCACTGCGACCTGCAGATCCTCAATCACAGCTTGCGCACCAAAGCGCACGACCTGGAGACGGCGAGGCTCGAGCTGGTTGTGCACCTGGAGAGCGTCGATGACGACTGGCAAGTGGAGATGCTCTCGCAGTTCTTCTCCGCTCCGGAGACCCCTCCAAGCGGCGAGTTCTTGATCGCTGCTCGGAAGATCGTTGCCTGTGGTGCTAGCGACTCGACCCCTCACGGCCGCCTCGACATTCCTGTTGGTGTAACTGTCTACGTTGAACACTTCAATGAACATGATGGCCTCGACACGCTGTTGGGAGCGTTCTGCTGCGCGCTCCGGGACATTCACTCCGACAAGGCAGACGATCAGTGCTTCCGCTTCCCCGTCGGTGCTAGCACTAACGTGTGCGTATCGTCTGGAGCCGGTGATGATCCACGTCCAAGACCCGTTCTGGCCCCCCAAGGCGGTGGGTGTGGTCGAGGAATTGGCCACGTGCGGGAACGGACTGGCGATCTCCTCGTTTTCGTTGAGCACCCGTCTCCAAGAAGAGTACGAGATTGATGTCGCTCGAGCTTTGCAGACCATTGGGCGAATGCTTGAGCGGGCACTGTGCGCAACCGGTTGTGCCAGCCAGAGCAAGTCAGCGGTCCGCAAGATCGAGCTGGGGAGTTTGGATGCGTATCGCATCGGACGAGTTTGCTCCGCCATTGCCGAGACGCGAACTGCGGAAGAGCTTTCGCTGTCGGTCTTTCGATTTCACATGACACCAGCCATGCAGCGACGGGTGTGGGGGAGTCTGGCGTATGCTCTCTTCTCGAAACGGGCGCGCGCTCGGTCCTCGATTTCAAGCGTTCACCTCAAGAATATCTTCATGTCCGAGGCGGACACAGAGGCGGTTGCAGCCGTGCTCGCGGCTCACGACCCAGCCAAGCACGTGCTCGGTCGGAACGTGCACCGTGGACCTTCGACAAGTGTTCCGGATCGACACCATCCAGACGACGCGGTAGTTCAAGAAGGCACGCTAGCCACTATGCAGAGGATGGACCCGCAGGAGTTGCTTCGGCCTCAATCTGTGTGGTGGGAACTCGAAACTGATGTGAGCGGGGTCCAAGTGCTGGAGGATCGTGCTGCCTTCCCCGACGACGACGTTGTTCGCGTTCTAATACCGGGCTACGGAGTATGCGAGGTGGCGCGAGACGAGATCGTCCCTGTCAATGACGAAGCTGCGCCACAGGAAGCAACAAAAGGCGTATCCAGTCTGAAAATGACCTTTTGCGACGATGCGGGAGCTACTGCGGGTGTGCCTCGGTTCATCCAATTGATCGGAGCATCGCCGACATGGCTACATCTCGATATATCCACCGACGAGACGCTGCTCCTCGGTGATATGCTGTCATCCTGCCCCAATGTGACCTCCTTGACGATCGAAATCGGGACCACGGTCAGCTCCGAGACATTTCTTCAGGGGTATCGCGCGAGCAACATGCGCATTGCCGCGCTTGACTGCTTCTTTGACGACCTTCCTGCAGTCGTTCGAGATATCGCTGACAAGTCGTCGCAGCTCTCACGGACACTCAAGCGTCTGATGCTCTACGCTGTGGCGCTTCGACAGGTTATGTCAGCGGAACGGATGGCGCAAATCGCAGCGGAGCTCGTCGCAATCAGCAACATGCTCAAAGTGAACCGAACGCTCAATTATGTGGAGTTGACGGCATCTCGGGAGTTGATGGAGCCGAGTCGGGCGATCGCAGATCGATTTCACAAGGAAGCCCTCCCAGACGTGACGGCCGAGTTCCCGCTCAAGTGCCGGCTGGCGTTTCTCAGCGTCTTCTCCTCATGCCGTGACGATCAAGAGCACGATGCAAAGCGTGCGAAGCACGATCCAGGCCTCGAGTCAACCTCGTGTGCTCCGCCATTGTCATCGTCACGAGCTCCATCCTCGCTGGACCAGCACGCGTTGTCGATCATCTTCGGCTTCGCCGCGGAATGCGCTTGCCGCCGGATGTACGTGAATCACTTCTAGAGTTTATCCGCGAATCACGTGAGATGATGCTCACAACCTCCGCCGGAGAACACAAGTACGTATTATTATGTGGTTATTGATCGTATGTAGCTTGTGAAATGAGGATAGCACTTCGAGTTGGGCACGCGAAAGCCGTATCAGCCAGTGGCTCGCCGTGTCTCACCGCTCATTCCATTGGCCACTGCACCCCACCACCGATGGCAATGCTCCTGCCATCCCCCATTATGAGCGGCCGTCATGTATCTTGCCGTCCAAGTCCATCTCGCGTATCATTCGAGTCGGAGGCTGACTTGCCTTCAACGTAAACCGGTAATAATACCGGTACAAAACCGGTAGAATGCCTGTGCTGATCATGGCCCCACATCCGGCGTCGTGTGGTTGTTCTTGCGGGATGAGGGGAGGAGGCCATAGGAGCGGGCAGAAGCGCAAAGCCCGACGATCGTTGCGCGTCAACACGCAGCGCCGCCGCTCACAAAGTCCGTGCAAGGAGCGCCAGAACCTCAACCGACGCGAGGGAAGTAATAGCGAAAGCGGCGCCGCCTCTTCCTCTAGACGCGTGCTCGTGTTGCTACCGATACCAATTGTGCTGTGGCATTGACGGGCGAGTTACACAGAGCTACATACGCACCGACTCTACGCACCCCAAGGCGTGTAACAAAAGGCAAGTCACCTGTTGGCAGCGCTTCGAACCCATTTTGGACATTGCAGCGAGCGTGGGACGAGCGCTGGACGATGGAGACGACGACGGCGGAGCTCTTGGCGCCTGCGGTCGAGACGAAGGACGCGATCGGCGCGTCGGAGGAGCAAGCGCGCGAACTGAACGTGCAGCCGGAGGCGGAGGAAGTGGTTGGTGCTGGCAGTGAGACCGAGAGCGCCCAGCAGACGGGTGGACCCGACGATAAGCCGGTTGAGAGCGCTGAACCGGTGAAGGAGGGCGACGCGAGCGACGTGGCGGTCGTGATGGACGGCATGGTCGCGGGCGTTGTCGCTGCGAGCGAGCAGGAGGTCGTCGACGCGGCCGAGGACGACGGCGCGCCGGTGGTTAGCGATACTGATGCGACTGGCGAGCTCGCTGTTGCTGACGAGAGCGTCGACGCTGCCGAAACGGCGACTCAAGACAACGAACGTTGTTCGCCCGATGAAGAGCCTGGCGTCGTCGGAAGCGACGCCTCGGTTGATACGCCGATCGAAGAAGCTGCGACGAGTGCGCCGGAAGAGGCTCGTGCCAGCGTGACTTCGACTTCGACGGAGGAGACGGCAACCGAGACGACAGCTGTCAAGACGACGGTGACGGAGTCGACAACAACCGACGTGGCAGCGACCGAGGAGGTTGTCATCCAGACGATTGTGACCAAGGAGGCAGCGACCGAAGAAGCCGTAAGCGTGAGCTCTGTAACCGAGGAGACTGTGACGCAGACGACAACGACCGAGGAGACTGTAACGCAGACGACAACGACCGAGAAGGCTGCGACCAAGGAGGCCTTGGTCGAGGAAGCCGTGACCGAAGAGGCCGCGACAGTTGTGTCTGTTACATCAACTACAGGCGAGGAAGCTGCCATCGAGTTGCCGGCGACCAAGGAGGCTGTGAACGTGGACGCAGTGACCGAAGAACCCGTGGCTGAGAAGTCCGTGAACGACGAGGCTGTGACCTTGGCAACAGTGACCAACGAGGTCGTAACAGAGACGGCAACGGCCGAGGAGGTCGTCACCGAGAAGGCTGTAATCGAAGAGACCGTTATCGAGGCCGTGGTGACTGAGCCGCCGACAGCAAGTGAGGAGGAGACGTTGATCGAGGCCCAAGAGATCGAGGCAGTTGCCGTCGTCACCGAAACCGCACCTTCGGTGAAGGATGATACCTTGTCGAGAGAAGCGACGGAGGTAGTTGCAAATGCCATTGTGGAAGGCATCATCGCGGAGGCGATCGCTTTCGTCGACGGAGCTGTTGTGGCTGAAGCGCTGGCACCCCACGCGGCCGATGCACCCGCTCAGGAGATCGAAGAGACAGAAGTCATCGCTACGGAGGTCACGACTGTAGATGATGAAGAAGGACCCCGTCTTGAGGAGCCCATCGCTTCTTCGGAGGAGCAGAGCGGACCACTCGTCGAAGCCTCGGTCGCTGCTCCGTCCGACAGTGTCGCTGTCGAGGAGGCCGCGCTGGCCTCGGAAGCGGCACAGGACACTACAAAAGAGCATGCTGAAGCTGCTGCTGAAGAAAATAATGCAGAGCACGCTGCCATCGCAACCGAGAACGAGGTGGACACTGCAGGCAACGACTCGACGTCTGGTACTTCCGCAGACTCTGAGGTGATCGAAGTGAAGGCGGAGGTTGCCGCTGCGGAGTCGGTTGCGCTTGAGTCGAATACAGACGGCGTCGCTGCGTCCACCTCCGCTGGTTCAGTCGAAAGCGTCACGATCGAGGCGAAGTCGACCGACGCGCCTGACCACCCGACCCAAACAACAGAGCTGGCCACTGTCCCTCTCGACGACGAGCCTAAGGACAACTCTGACGTGCTGTCCTCTTCTCACAGCTTGAGCAGTGACGAAGAAGGTTGGCGAAGCGACGACAACGATAGCGTGGACGGCGAAGATGCGTCAACGAAGAAGAAGTCGCGCAAGTTCCGATCGCCCGTGCGCTCCATGATCTCTCGGTTTGCGAACAAGGTGTCGAGCAGCATGCCCAAGAAGAAGCTGGGAGCGCATCGCACCGAGTCTGCCGCCAAGCTCGACCTCGTGACTCCGTCGCCTGTCCAAGGTGCCGTAAGCCACCTGGAGACCCACCGCGAGGCGAAGCCGGAGACCCACCGCACGGAGTCTGCTGCGAAACTCGATCTGGACGGGAACTCGCCCGTGAAGCACATTGTCCACCGCTTCGAGTCGCCGCAGCACAACTCGCTTGACCACCTCAAGATCCGCACGGTGCGCACGTTCTTCGACGAGAAGGAGCGCAGCATTCACGTGGGCCAAGAGAAGGAGAAGTATGACTCCGCTCTCAAGTCCGTAGCCGAAGGCGAGGCTACGCCGAAGAAGCTCAGCCCTACGGCGGTGAAGACCGCCCAGGCATCGCCCAAGACTGCTGACGACGCGAAACCAGCCAGTATTTTGACTCCTGCCAGCCCTGCTTCTGCGAAGAAGGCGGCCAAAGCATCAGTGGAAGGCAACACCACCATCGACACGACGACTGTTACGCCCGTCAAGAACATGGTGAGTCGCTTCGAGAAGAAGCCGGAGCAGTCGCTGGACAACTTGTCGTTCCGCACCGTGCGCACGTTCTTCCCCACGATCGAGGAGCCCAGCATTCGCGTCGGCGCCGAGAAGCAAAAGTACGAGGCGGTGACGGAGCAGCAGAAGGCGGGGGTGCGCCGACTGGAAGAGGAGAAACTCGCCAAGAAGGAGGCGGTGGAGTCCGTTGTTACTGAAGTGGAGGCGACCACAGCTGCCGCTGCTTCTGGTGAGGAGGAGCACGTACTTCACGTACGCGACATTGCGCATCAACTGGAGGCTCGTAACTCGCTCACGCGCGACCTGGCGCCTGTTTCGCTCTCTCGCAGCAGCTCCGGCACCAGCGAGCGTGTCGACACGACGCCCGTGCGCATCACGCGGAGCTCTTCAGGCGCGTACGAGACCGTCGACACGACTCCGGTCCGTCTCGCTCGCAGCACATCCAACAGTAGTGACCGATCCAGCGTCGGTGGCGCTGCGCTGCCGCCGCCTTCGCTCTCACGGAGCGCTTCCGCGAGCTCGGACCGCCCGCCTCGCTTCATTGCTCGCTCTCAGTCGAATGCGTCTAGCCACAACGGCGAGACTACGTCGACCTCGGGCACTGGAGACGAGTTCCACGTCAAGGACGTGGCGCAGCGGTTCGAGGCGCGCCTCACGCCATCGCCCCAAAACGCGTCGGCTCGCGTGCGTCGGTCGTCAGGGGCGGAAGTGACGCTTGGTGCTGCTCATATCCAGCTTCGCAGAGCGAGCGAGCCCCCGGTAAAGCAGCCAGTCGTCAATACCAGCAACGAAGAGAAGTCCGAGGACGAGGTCTTCCACGTGAAGGACATCGCGCACCGCTTCGAGTCGAAGCAGCAATCGCCAGTGACTGGAAGTCTGTCACGCCAGAGCTCCGGCGTGGAGACGACCGCCGTCTCGACCAGTGCTACAGCGGCGACGCCTCCGCGCTTCCGCCACAACAGCAGCCAGGGCAGCGCTACGAGCGCTCCGGCGACGCCAGCGAGTGACCCAACGACTCCGAAGCAGATACAGATCGCGAGCAACGCCGTCATCGAGACGACGCCCTCCGCAAATGTGAGGGATATCGCGCATCGCTTCGAGACCAACCGCGCGCAGTCGGTCGAGACGCCCGCGTACCGCACGATGGAGACGTTCTTCAAGGAAGTGGACGAGCCGAGCATCCGCGTGCGCGCCGAGAAGGCTAAGCTCGAGGCGCTCGAGAAGCAGAAAGAGCTGGAGGCCAAGCTCGCGTGGGCCAAGACGCTGCACGCGGAGGAAGAGGCCGCGGCTGCTGCCAAGAAGATCGAGATGCTGCACTGGTTCCTGATGCCCGCAGCGACCAACCCGGCGTTCGTCCGCCTCCACGCGGTGCTCACGGACCGTGACCCGATGGCGGCGCTCGCCCTGTTCCCTCGCCAAGAGCAAGCTAACACTGAGGCCGATCTGACCGTGCCGCTCATCCCCATGGACCTGCCGCCGTTTGCTTAGTGCGGCGAAACGACGTGAAGCTGGGACATGTTGATGGGGAGGGAGTGGCTCGGATTGCCGCCTTGAAGCTCCCAAGCGCTGTTTTGCGCCGTCGGAAGCCGCTGAACCAGCCAAGTGAGTGACGCGGATAGGCAGGCGACTGTGGCTACTCTCGACCCACTCGTTGCTCGTCGTTAGTGGACGTCCTCGGCTCGAAGTGACGCGAGCAGATACCATAGATGAACGCACAAGTTGTAAATAAACACTCAGACTCACTGAAATTTCGACGTCACGCCGGACTTTCACGTGCTTGCAGTTGCCATGTTGGACACGCCAAACTTCAGACTGACGGCACAGTCTCAGTTGTTGACACACGGTCTCACATGCGCTTCCATTGGCTAAAACACGCCCAGTCATGCCATTGATTGGTCAAAACCACGACAATCCAATGCCCGCTGCTCAGATCAGCATCACAAGGACAAGCGCAACGGCGAGAACTCTTGGCGCAATAATGCTGGCGGTGCCTCCGAGCGAGCGCGAGCTGTTCCTGGAGCGCTGGGAGTTCCTGCTGCCGTGGTGCGCGTATCTGCGCGGGCGCGTGGGCATCGAGGGCAAGTTCTCGGAGCTGTCGGCGCTGGGCGACTACTGGTGGGTGACGGTGCGGCTGCCGAGCGCCTCGCCCGCCGGCGAAGTGTCCAAGCTGCGCGAGGCCCTGGAGCTGCTCAGTCTCGTGGCGTACGTGGACAATGCCGCGTGGAAGCGGCTGCTGCTCGAGCACTGCCACCTGACGCTCGACTACGACGAGGAGGAGATCGACGGCGTGTTCCTGCCGCGGTTCATGTTCCAGTTCGATGAGTCGTACCTCAAGTACAATTCCCTGGCGCCCGCCGCGCTGCTGGAGCAGTTTTTCGTCAACCACGCGCACGCAGCAAAGCGGGCGCCGAGCGCGGGCTACCGCAACGCGATTGACACCATCCTGGCGTATCATTCCGCTTCGGGAGCAGCAACGAGGGCGATCCCGTGGCGCATCCCGTTCTCCATCGAGGCCACCAGCTTCTGGAACCTGTCGCCGGCCAAAGTGACTGCGCACCTGAACTACATGCTCACGAGTCTGCTCGAGATGCAGTCGCTGCAAGCCAGAGGCGTACAGATCACGGTCAGTGCGGACAGGAGCGAGAGCGGCCTCTCGAGAAGGAACTCCAGGGAGGCGACGGCCGAGTCGTCGACGCAGCGGTACGCGCACTTCTTCTCGTACGAGCTCGAGTCGCTCAAGCTATGTCTCGGCTCCGTCAACGTGTCCGAAAGCCTGCCGTCCGTCGTGCTCAAGATTATGAGCGCCCCAGATCTGAACTTTGCTGAGCTCCAGCTCTGTCTCCAGCACTCGACGGCGGTATGGGGTGAGACGGACGGCTGCGCGTCTGCTTCGTCGGACCGCATGACGGCAGGGCTGCTGTTCAGCGCGCTGCTTGCTGGCAAATCGATCGCGACGGCGCCGTCGACGTCGTCGCACGTTCCGTTTATCCGGACGAGCCGCGTGGACTCCATCGTGATGCAGTGCAGCCAAGCGGATCCGTGGGTCTTGACGTGCTTGAGCGCTGCGATTGCAGAGACCCGAGCGGTCTCCAAGCTCTCGCTGGACGGGTACTTTGACGCCGCGTCGGTTACGCCAGAGATGCAGACGTGGAAGTGGCAGTGGCTTGCCTTCGCCGTCTTCCGTCGGACATCGCAGTCGTCCATTAAGCACTTGGCGCTGTCCAAGGTTCGACTCACGGACACCGACATTGCAGCTATTGCCACGGTGATCGATACGAATTGGCCAGAGCTCGATAGCGATATCACAGCGGCAAGCGTGACGGACGCGCACATTCTCCGGGTCCAGATCCATAAGCGCACGCTGATTCGTCTGTACTCGATGGTTCCGCACGCGAGCGACGAAGTCTGTTTGACGATCGATGCAGCGCAAGACTTTGAGTGCGACGCGATGGACGTGGACGAGAACTCCAGCGAGTGGATCGACGTGATCGTCCCGGGATACGGCCGTGGGTGCGTCCGCCGCAGTGACGTGACCGTCCAGACCGCAATTGGCCACAATGACTGCAACACCATGGAAGCGACGGGACTCGAGTCGCTGATGATCACTCTGGACCAAGACGCCGACGACGCGGGCGCGCTGACCGACTTTTTAAGGCTCGTCGGCTCTTCGCTGCGCTCACTCTCGATCCAGAGCACTGTGCCGCGAGAAGTTGACATCTCGCTCGTCGCGAGGTCCTGCCCTCGCCTTGAACTGCTGTATCTCGACAGTGTCCAGATCGACTTGGACGCGTTCGTAGCTGAGGTAGACGCTGGGAATGCGACGGTCTCGTCGCTCATGATGACGGACTTCCGTGTCCCTAGCGACCAACTCTCTCGGTTCGCGGCCGCTTTTGCTGATCCCACCAGTGCAGTCGCGCAGCAGCTGAAGGAGCTGTGCCTGAACCCGGACAACGACGAGCTCCCGACTTCGGAAGAGACCGTTCAGGGCTTGCTCACGGTGCTCAAGAACAACAAGCGCCTCGAGTACCTCGACCTGAGGCTTCAGCATGCGCTGTACATCGAATACTCCGATCGCCTGTTGGCGTTTCACCGCGAGGTGCTGCCCGTCGAGAAGGAGAAGCTGCCGGAAAGCTGCAAGCTGGCGTTCCTGAGCGTTTTAAGGTCAGGCGGGAGCGAGCGGTGGTTCGACCACCACGTCGTCAGGTTGATCTTCGCCTTCGCCGGCACCTGCGCGAGCCGAACTGTCTGTATCAGCTGCGAGCACTAAAGTGAAAGAAATGGTTGGCAACTCACGCTGGTTCCGAGTTCGATGCGTGTTGGATTCGCTTACTCGAGGTGGTAGCTCCGCGTCAATAGCACGAAAAGAGCGTGCAGACTACTCACCTGCCACTGAAAATGCAGCGTATAAACGCACACGTAGCGCTCAGCTGAAGTCGAGCAACCGGATGCTCCACAGCTTTCGGCGAGGCAACGATTCCTACGGGTGGTGATGAATCTGGAGCTCGGTCGGGTCGTTCGAGTTGTACTGGCTGCTCTTCATCGTGGCCGCCGTGTTGTACGGCGCCGCTGTGTTCAGCTGGCTCGTCGGAGGCGACACCATCGGGACGCTGTCGTTGTTGCCGAGCGGCACCGTCGCCTTGCGAGTCGCCCCGAGGTCACTGTCCTTTGCGTAAACCTCGTGGCGGCCACTGCCTTGCTGACGATCTCCTCCACGCGAGTTGTCGTCGCCACGCTGGCTGTCATATCCAAACTGGTCGTCCCCTCCGAACGAGCGATCATCCCCACGCTGGCGATCATCCCCGAGCTGACTGCGTCCCTGAAGCGCCTGGCTTCCTCCAAACGGACAGCGACCGGCGCTCTGGCGGTCGTTTCCACCATACTGGCGCTCGTTCTTACCGTGTTGGTGCTTGTTTCCACCATAGTGGCGGTCACCCTCGTGCTCGCGGTTCGCTCCCGGCTCGTTGAATGTTGCCACGCCCGCACCGTGCTGCTCTAGGATTTCGTTCCTGCCGCCCGACGACGTCGAACCGCTCGGCTGCATCAGCGGCTGGCGCTCTGATGCGCTGCTCTCGCCGTGTCCGGTGTGCTGGAGGTCGAGCTGCTCCTTCTGGGAGTGCACCTCGCGGCTCCCGCGGCTCTTGGCGCTCGAATGGCCCGTGCCGACGCCGAAACTCGGGATCGGCGAGTGCTCGCGCTCCTCTGCCGGCACGTCCGACCGCATCTTCGCGACGCGCTCGGCGTCTAGACGTTCCGAGTGCATCCCGGGGACGCCGAAGCCAACGTGATTCGCCATGCTTCACTGGGACTAGCTTGTTTGCTCGCTTCGAGGTGTCGTTGCGCGTTCTGCTTCCGTGGAGAGTGGAAAATCCGGGACTGAGGCTCGTGAACCGGGGAAGCGGATTTCGTCGAAGATGCCGCCGTTAGATTCGGCGAGGCTTCCCATCTACATGGAACAAATAGACACCCAGCGCTGTTAAAATGCACCGACCGTGTCGCATCACCGTGCGAACGTTAGAGCGTGGAGAACTGGGAGGTGGCGAATGACAGGGACGGGGACCGTCGACTGCCTCTATGAGCTCGTGGGCGATGCGACCGTTGCCGCCAAACGGCTACGTTTGCCCTCTAAGATCTTGCTGCCACCCACATCCAGCATTTTCGTCTCACAACGCGAATCTCCGAGAAGCCCACAAGCACAACAACGGCGAAGACTTCTCGAGAATCGAGAGAACAAGGACAAGCATGTCGGGGCGGTCGTCCAAGTCTGCTGCGGACAATCGCGCGAACCAGATGAACCCCAACAACGACGCGTACTACTCGAGCCGTGGGACAGAGGGCGGCGCCGGTCAGATGAGCGGCAGCACGAGCAGCTACGGTGGGAGCGGTCTCACCAACCCCTCCGACTACCAGACGCAGGCGGCGGGCGACAACCGCGCCAACAACCTCAACCCCAACAATCCCGCTTACAGCAAATCGCGCGGCGGGTAAGCAGGACATGGGTCTGCGGCTGAGCGCGTGGTGTTCGGCCGACTGTGAGATGCTCCGTCGAATTAGGATGTCAGTTGTGAAGCCGAGCGTCGTCTTTAGCTTTAGCAGCGCTTGGGTCTTGGATGGGTAGTGCAAGGAACCGAGAATTTATTGATGTTCACGCCGCTCGAAGCCGTCAAAGGTCGGCTTGCGGATTACCAGCGTCGCCAACGAAGCGGAACGGTCCATTGATGCGTTTGCCCCTCTTGAGCTGTCCGTTGTGCCTTCCTTGACTGTTGGTGCCTATATTGCATCACTTTCTCATCCTTCGTTGTCGGGCGAGGACACGCGATCTGCGTCTGAAAGAAGGCTTTCTGGCATTGAAGCAATTAAGGTCCGCTTCTACTGTTACTTCTACTTTTCACGTCCTCTGCTCACCTCGGGGACGCATTTCCACACACGGACGCAGCTCTTGTTCATCGGGTAGCTGCGAGTTTCAGACGATGCAGGAGAGATAAATCACTCACACTCGACGACTCGGACGTGGCGAAGCACTGGTGTCGAGGCAAATTCAAATATGAGGCGCAGAGCCGCGTGCGCTGAGAGCAGCCCGCCGGCCTTTCGTGCTTTCAAGACACTCAAGAACGCGAGGCGGCATCTCAGACGCGGGGTGACCAATCGCGGTCGTCGCTGGTCATTCTGAAGTAGCGCCGCATTGTCTCGGTCATGGAACTGGGACTCGAACTCCTCAAAGAAGGTAGGAGTGAGGTGCAGCTCGAAGAACTCGAGCGTCGTCCGATTAGCGTCCAGCATCAACAGGAACGCCTCAATGATGGATCGGATAGCGTCCTTGTCTGTGTCATCGCCGTCTTCTCCACTTGTCGGCCTCATCTGACCGATGCACAGCTCCTTGAGGTATCTCGCGATAGGGTGAGCACCGCCCGGATCGCTGAGATGACGCGTAAAGGCCAGCATGCTGTCCGTGTCGATCTGAAAATCCGTCAGCGTCAGCGACAACAGGCGGAAGTCGCGCTCTTCATAGGCGCGCAGCAGCACGTCCAGCGATTTCAGCTGGGCGCCACGCAGAACGAGCCGCTTGATGTGAGGGCACGACATCAGGATCGCGTCCAGCGCTTGGTCATGCAGGGTGTTGACGTTGAGGCACACGTCCTTGAGGGATTCACCCACCAGCTCGAAGAGACGAACGAGCACACTGTCATCTTCGACGTCTACTGCAAGTGCGAGTGACGTGATGTGAGTCCGACTGTGCTGAACGCGCTCGTCTTGGTTACTCGAGAGCGAGCTCGCGCTTTGACGCTTGGTATCCTTGGCGACGTCTTCGTGCGCCCAGCACTTGCCGTATCCTGGGACCAGGATCTCGATCCACTCACGCTCGGGGTCATTCGCCATGACGGCGAACCTCGCGTTGTGTTGCACGACGACGGTGTTGTGCAGCCAGTCCTCTGGGTAGAGCACCGGCTCCGTATAAATAATGGCGCCGCTTTCGAGGCGAACGAAGGGGATACCCTGGGCACCTTTTGTGGCTGAGAGCGCCTGCTGGTCGTCGTGAGACCAAAGCGGGTCTACAAGCTCCATCGCCGGATAGTCGGACATGAAGACTGCCTCCATAGCATCGATGTCTGCCTCGAGCAGCAGCGCGTCCGATATCGTCAGCTTCCGCAAGGAGGACGACGAGTGTGTTTCTGCGGGTTTGACCCCCAGTGCGAACGCGAGCCACTTCCACTTGGCAGTGCGTGCGGCCAAGGAGTCTTGAGTAAACACGGCCTCGAGCACGAGGTCACTGACGGATCGCGCTTCCGCGAGGGACGAGCACAACGCTGCAAAGCGGCGGTCATCGATGTCCCGACCGTGGACAACGAGCGTCTCGACACCACCTTGGACTGGTGGCTGTGACGCCGGCGGCGGCAACTCTGACGCTATCGACAGAATCTCTTCCGAATCTGCTAGGAGCTCCTTGGAACCGCTCGCCACTATGGACTGGTAGCAGCTCGCGAGTGGCTGGCGCGGGCACTCATCATCAGCGAGGAAGTCGGACGCACAAAGCGAAAGCTGGAGGCACGATACGTCCACTCCAGTGGCGATAATAGCTTCAACGGCGCGAGCAACTGCTTCACTCATCTCGAAGTCGCCCAGGTTAAGCTGAATTGCGTCCAACACGAAGGGCCGTGCGTGAATTGCATCGCTACGTTCGTCGGGACCGCCTTCATCGTTGTTGTTCTCAACTGCGGTGACGTCGTCGTTGATCTTCGCGTCGGTCTTTCCGTTAGACGGTACTTGCCACGAGCTCTGCTGCTTCTCTCGGACATCCATGACCACCTTGTGTACGCTGTTGAGGTACTGGACCAGCGACGTCAGGCCCATGCGCTTGGGCGCGAAGTGAAGACAGAACGGGATGCACGGCATGGCGGCGGCATCCGCGTCTCCGTTATCGCTATCTCTCGGTTTTCCGCGTCGAATAGCTGTCATCCTCTCCAACGCGGATCGTTTGGCGGCGAGGAACGCGTCACTGTGCGTCACAGGCGTGAGGAGTCCGAAGAACTTGTTGCACAGCGCCGCCGGCCACAGGATCGACTCCTTGGTGTGGTCGTCCAGCACGAAGATGACGCGGAGCGGCGAGCTCTCCGTCGCGATCACCTCGTCTGTTTCAATGTGCACGCCGCACTTTTCGCGCAGCAGTTCGCTCCACGCGGCCACGTCGGCCGCGGCGACGATCGCCAACAGCTCGAGCGCCTCGCGGATCTCGCGCACCTGCTCGCTGCTCGTGCTGCGCCGCCGCTTGGGCAGCGCGAGCTGCAGCCACGCGTACGTCCGCCGCGCGCTGTGCGGCGCCTCCGTCTCCTCCACCCGCAGCCGCCCACGCAGGTGCTCGAGCCACGGAACGATTGGCTTCCACGCCTCCATTTTTCGCGCGCTTTCTCTCGTTGAGAACGCGACGCTCGCGGTGCTGGCACTTACCGCAGGACGCGCAGCTGACGTCGCGTACTTGAAGGCGATGGACGGCGACGACGCGTGCGGCGGCGAATTGTTGAGCCCTGCGGCTGGCGGGGCTCTTCACTCGGGTCGATCTTTTCTTATTCGGCTGTGTTGACACTCACGAAGTTGGCGTGGGAAAATCAGAATCAAGTCTTTTCGGCCAATGAAAAGGACCCATTTATGGCGCGAACCCATATCATTGGGTGAGAAGTCTGAAGGATGTGGACCACATAAGTGAGGAATTGCTGTCACGGCACACAGCAGCCTGTGAGTCACGGCAGATGCAGATAGCGCAGTGGATCGGTAGTGGCTGCACGTGCAGTCCAAGGAGATAAACTCCATCGTGTTCTCGCCGAGTCGGGGCCATAAGCACGACTTCTCGAAGTGCTGCGGCATTCTGCATGGCCTCATGCTATCGATCCAGTGCTCGCTGCTTGCATAGTGTGCTAGACACATTGAACAGCACGATGGTCAATTCACTGTTAGGGCGACCAAAGTCATGCTTCATGTCCAATACAGTACGCATCAAATACGAGCCTTCCGACCGGCTCCTCCTCCTCTTCCTCTTCCACTTCCCTCACTTCGCTTATGCCACCACTTTACTTCTAAGCGGCGGCGGCGCGCACCACCTCGAGCGGCGTGACGTTGCAAAACAAAGGACCCTTCACCGGAATCGTCAGCGAGAACTCGTACGTGATCTCCTCCGGCTTCTCCACCGTCGTGAAGTCGAACTTGCTCCACAGAGTCGCC
>JAADYG010000060.1:0-75093 GCA_023338115.1 Phytopythium boreale | reverse complement strand
AGCTGTGTATTGTTCTGTTGTTCTGTATCGGGTCTTGGTGTCGGGTGTGTGGCGGAATATGGTCGGTGCGCGATGAAAGCGAGGGAATGCAAAAGTCGTCGGATGCGTTTCTCGAGCTGGGACGTACTATATCTCGTCGCTGTCGACGCGCGGGTGCCGGTTTGATCGTCTGAATCGCGAATCGCTTTGGATGTCGAGCTATGTATTGTTTTGTTGTTCTGTATCGGGTCTTGGTGTCGGGCACTTATTTTATATTTTTTGAGGAATTTTCTCGTTGATCCAGCTAAATGCAATGTCTTCTGTTATTGCATGTAGGGTCCATTGGAAGGGCATCATCGCGTCAGAGCTTCGGCTTGACCAAATGTGGATACTTGTACTAGTTGTCATTGAAGTCTTGTATCACGCTGTCCAAGATCTACTCGAACGATAGAAACGTGTCGATCAGCGTCACAGTAACCAAGGCGTTGAACATCCCGGTGCAGTTGATCAACTCTTTTTGATGTTTGCTGGTGACTCGCTGAGCATGAATTGAACAAAAGAAGCTGAGGCCCAACATATTCAGGTCGGGATTTTTGGCAGATCCACGTCCTTGGTGATTTCCAACCCGACCTCTTGCCACGCTTGCAGTATGTCTAGATGGTTTGAATGAACGTGGTATCGCACATCATGATGAGCGGGACCCAATGGAATGACTATGGGACCTTGGTTTTAATAGTTTGGATGATGTTATCGATCAGCATCGTGCGCTGCGCCTCGTGACCGACGACGACGCACTTAATCTCGGGCGTACCTCAAGCACGATTTTTCGATATTCGAAGCGCAACGCCGTTTTCTACGAACGAACATATTCCCAACTTCCCATCGAAGAGAACGTAACCGTGGTCGTCGACGATTGGGCATAACAGCAGCCACGAACATGACCTTGGCCATGGGCTACTTGGACTGGCAAAGCGATGCGGAGGTGCTTCATCCGATGGCGTGGAGTATGCAGCATTCGCCTCCGTCAGTTAGAACCGCTCTTCATCGATGAAAATACGGTTGCCGAGACCTTGGAACACATACGTCCCCAGACTCACAAAGCTCAGACAGAATGCAGGTCGAGATGCTGCCTTAATGTCAGTCAAATGGTTTCAAAGCGTCAGAGTGGCGAGTAATATCGCCTTCCTTCAGCACTCTCTGTGACTCCCCTCGGCATTTCCGAGGGCAGATTGTGACGCTTTCTCCAAGGCACGAGGCGAGTGCGGTTGCTGATGTTGACAGCGCTCTTCTTTCGCCCGCACTCGCCTGCTGGCTGGCTGGTGGAGTGTGGCACCCGATGTTGCCTAATATAGGGGCTACCCCGATGAAGCCAGAAGTGTCACGCTGTGTACCCGGCGGCTGCAGACTACCGACCACGATCTCGATGGTAGTAACTTGTGTGCAGTGCAGAAGAACGGGGGAAGGGGTGACCACAGCGCGGGAATCTTCGCTCTGCAGTCCGGGGATGTCGCTGTAGATCGCAACCCCATCTGACATTGGACATCCCCACCTCTCCTCCTTGATATGCCAGCCACCCATTTCGCCCTACTCCCGCGTGATCCAGTCGCCACCATATGTTTGCCGTCGCCAGTGTCACCAATGAAAGTCAACCTCGATTTCCACATGTATTCAAGGCCGTGATCTCGATCCTTATCAGTGGTCGCGGTTGCAGAGTCGGGTGCGATCTCGATATGTGTGGGAGTAATGAAAGTGGAGTCGAGAGCGATCTCGATCTCGGTCACTAGGATGAAATTGAGATCGCGATATTGTCCACGTGCTCGATCGCATTCGCGATCCTGCTCACCCTCGGCGCCCCCCTTTTTTGCACCCATGGAGGTTTCTGTCACCCGTATTCACCTGTAGCGGTTGTCGCAATCTCATCGGGAGGCAAGGTGGCTTGATCGTGACCGATTTTTTCTAGGACACTTCGTCACAGGTGCTGAGCAGCTTACCGGTCTTTGCCATGGTCGTGGTCGTCGTCTTGCACACATTCACCCAACATCACTAATCCTGCATCCGAATGTCGCGCAGTGGCCTTGAACGCGCCAACGAGGGAACTGGAAGTCGTTCGCTCGCTTGAGTAGGAAGGAGCGTTTAGACGCTTGGAGCGGGCCAGGTCCTTGTTTGTTTGCTCGAATCACGCTGCCATTCGACAATAACGACGCTGCAGTAACTGGCGAGCGTGATGGAGCGATATTAAGGGAATTTCGATTTTTTTGCCTTAAGAGGTTTAAAAGATTAGTCAACTCCGACAAATAATATCAAAGCAATTACTATTTTTGACCAATCGAATTCGAATAACGTAAATTAATTTGATCCAAGCTAAAATTGAAGGCAAGTACGTTGGTCCGTAGGGAGTGTACTGAACTAAGATTGTAAAACTAAACAATTTGATCGCGTTAAGCTCACTCTACTCTACTCATCTTTCTGAAATTATCAGTAAAATAGCCATTATTTTTGTCCATCATCAGATAGATCTGTCTGTATCATGTGATTCTAATGAGACCTCTCTCATATCTGAATGTACTGTCGTTTGTAAGTTATGACGTCATAAACAGCCATTTTGATTTTTTTTCTTCGCAGATGTCGGCGCCTTCGCTGTCTCTGCAACATCAGGGATAGGGTTATCAAGGTGCCACTGTCGTCTACATACAAATTACAAGTTATTCAGCTCTGGATAACAACACTAAGTACGTGAATCAGTACATTTTGATTTATTTTTATACTTGAGAACTGTATGGAAAATAGGCATCGACAACCGCCTTCCCAACGGCCAAAATCCACCGAGGTAGGTTGCTTCGAGCACCGCTAGCGTGCAAATCAACGTTAGTAAGCATGCTTGGGCGGCATCAATCTAAGTTTGAGATACAAAGCTTTCTATCTATGCAATCGGTTTTGCTTGTGGAATCTCAGCGCAACTTACGATTCGGGCCTGACCTCCCAAAACTGCTCTACTTGAGTCGCGAACCCATGGTTAAAATCGGTTAGGTTTTACCCAAACTTATTGTAGGTATTATAATGTCGGCATTTTAGGCATTCAGAATGATTATTTTGCATTGACTGAAATGACCAGATTGTAAACCAATAAGAAGAGAAAACTTCTTAAACCGGAGTGCTTTTTTTAGCTAAATGACGCCATTTATTGCCCATTTTAGCGAAAGATAAGTTGATATTACTATGCAAATTGTTTTGGGCTTCTTTCTGTAACCTTTCCAGCGCGTAATTTCTAAAATTGACTCTAGCCGGCACTGTAAAGTTTTCCCTTCAAAAATGTTCATACAAGAACTCAAAGTTCTTCGCAAGAAATGGCGCGACTTCGTCCTCAAGTACGGCAAATGGTAGAAGAAAACAAGCTTTAGTTTGAGGTACGACTGAGCTTTTTAGTAAGCCGGTGAGCTTTGATGCGACCGACCGACCTCCCCGCAAATCGTTCCAGTTAAACCAGAGATAGCGTGTAAAAAGAGATCCCAGTTCCGAAATACAGCGACAATCTTGTACTGTAAAATTTATTCGCCTCTCAAAATGTCTCGTGTCTTCAACCTCTTTGTATGTAAATGTATGTCTTGCCATCCAACTGCCACATCTCAAAACCAATTTTTGTTTTATTTTATTTACGGAATCCCCGTCGCAGACTGTCGCCGTCCTTCAGAAAGTCGCGAGTCAAAAAGCAACTTGCCGAAACCAGCGGAAAGGTATCAAAGCGCAATTGGCCGCCGCCCGAGCGAGCGACCGCCCTAGTTACCGGAAGGAAGCGATGAAGCCGCCGGCACCCGTCACCACCACCGCCGCCGCCGCCGCCGAGCTGGGCGACAGCTCGCTGCTGGACCAGCTGCACGACCTGCACCGGCGCCTGGCGGCCGTGCGGCAGGACTCGCAGCGCTTCAACCCAGCGGCGCGCAACCTCGGGCCGGTGCCCATGGCCAGCGACACGAACAAGATCATCGTGTGCTCGGTGCGGCGCTGCGTGCGCATGCTCAAGACGAGCCAGGACGACTCGTGGCAGTACATCCCGTCGGATGCGGGCTTCAAGAGCGCCATCGACTACCTGCGCGCGCGCAACAAGGTCGAGTGGGTGTCGTGGCCGGGCGCCGTGGTGGACGAGTCGAGCCAGGACGGCGTGCGCCGCAAGCTCGAGGCCGACTTTGGCTGCCGGCCCGTGTTCCTCACGAGCGAGACGCTGGATCTGTTCCACAACCAGGTGCGACGCGTGTTACTCTCCGGATTATCCATTTCCGACGGATGCAACAGCTAACGGAGCGGGCGTCGCGGCAGTTCTGCAATGTCATTCTCTGGCCGCTTTTCCACTCGCTGCCGCAGCGCTCGGACAGCCGACTGCTGGACAACTTTAGCGACAAGTACGACGCCTACTGCGCCGCCAACCAGAAGTTTCTCGAGGTGAGTGCGCTAGTGCGCCGACAGCTGACCACGCGCTGCCGCTGACACCGCTCCACTGTTATTAATTTCACCAATAGGCCGTATCGGAGATCTACAAGGACGGTGACCTGGTGCTTGTGTGCGACTACCACCTCATGAACCTCCCGGGGCTCCTGCGCCGCCGCTTCCCGGACATGACATGCGGCTTCTACTTCCACTGCCCGTTCCCGTCGTCCGAGTTCTTCCAGATGCTCCCGTCGCGCGAGGCGTTGCTGCACGGGGTCCTGGGTGCCGACCTCGTCGTGTTCAACCACTTCGACTACGTGCGCCACTTCCTCAACGTGTGCACGCGGATGCTTGGGCTCGAGTCGTCGCCCAGCCGCATCGAGTACAACGGGCGCCTCATCTCGCTCGGTATTTGCCCCATGGGTATCGACCCCGCCAAGTACGAGATCACGCCGTCGGTCGACGCGCAGATCGCGCGGCTGAAGCAGCACCAACAGAACGGCATGAAGATCCTCGTCGGCGTGCACAAGCTCGACTTCTGCAAGGGCATCCCCGAGATGCTCGAGGCCATGGAGTACCTGCTGCTGCATTATCCCGAGTATCGCGGGAACGTGGTGCTGTACGCGGTTGTTCGTGACGCCGGGCGCACCGCGTCGTTCCAGTACAAGATGCTCAACCGGCACATTAACCAGCTCGTCGGGCGTGTGAACGGACGGTTCGGAACGGCGGAGTACTGCCCTGTGCGCTACTTGAAGCGCTCGATCGACCACGACCAGCTCGTCGCGCTCTACAACCTGGCGGACGTGGCGATCATCAGCAGCATCAAAGAAGGCATCAATCTGCAGGCCATGGAGTTCATCGCCGCGCAAAAGAAGAATGGCCACGGCGTGCTCGTGTACAGCGAGTTTGCGGGGTACGTAGTTGGACATCTGGGCGAGTCGGACGACTGATTGACAATGACTTACCCCCGCGTTGACCCACAGGTGCGCGTCGTCGTTCCAGGGCGCGCTGCTTGTGAACCCCATGCACACGGAGCAGGTGGCTGCCAGCATCGACACGGCGCTGCGCATGAGCACGACCACCAAGCGGTTGCGCCATCAGCAGCTCTCTCGCTACGTCAACACGTATACATCGACGCTCTGGGCTCAGCGCATCATGTCGGCGCTGAACGAGGTAAGGCTCGCACAAATTGGCTGGCCAATGCGGGCACTTGGTGATGTAAGATGCCTTGTATATGGCGTGGCTGTAGGCGGCAGCGACAGCCCAGGAGTATAACCGCCTCGACAAGCTCGACACGGCGTCGCTGCTCGGGTACTATGAGCGTAGTCGGCGCCGCCTGTTCCTGCTCGACTATGACGGCACGCTCGTCCCTTACCAGAGTATGGCCGAGCTCGCGGCGCCCTCGCCGACGTTGCTTGCGACGCTGGAGGAGCTCACGAGCGATCCCCACAACGCCGTGTATATCATCAGTGGCCGCAACAAGGCGCGACTTCAGGTGGGGAGCTCTGGTCTCTGGATTGTTTGAAGTGCCACGCTTACTAGTTGCTTGCCGTGGCGTTGTCAGGAGTGGTTTGGGCACTTGCCGCGGGTCGGGCTGGCAGCGGAGCACGGGTACTGGTTCCGTCCGGCGGCCAAGCACCCGTCAGTGGCGGGGAACAAACGTGACGACCCTGCAGTGTCGTCGTCGTCTGCTTCTTCGGACTCGGCGGGTCCTGGAGGTCTGGTGCCGATGGACGAGGAGGGCGCGATGAGCGGCGCTGACATTGCGCTTGACGACGACTCGGCGTCGTCTTGCAGGACGCGGGACACGAGTGTCGAGGGGGACAGCCACGAGGAGGAAGGCGCGTCGCGCAGTCTGCCATGGCAGTGCATGTTCAGCGACGTGGAGCTCGAGTGGCGCGACGAGGTGGAGAGCATCCTGGAGCACTTCACGGAGCGCACGCCGGGGTCGCTGCTGGACGTGAAGGACTGCTGCTACACGTGGCACTTCCTGGACGCGGACCCCGAGTTCGGGCTGAAGCAGGCCAAGGACCTGCAGCTGCACTTCGACCAGATGCTGCGCGACCGCCCCGTGGGGCTCGTCATGTGCCGGATTAAGAAGTACGTGACGATCCGGCCGTGGCGCGTCAATAAGGGCCGCGCCGTGAGCCGCATCCTGGAGTACGAGAGCGAGTCGCCGTACTTCACGTCGCTCGACTTCGACTTCATCCTGGCGGTGGGCGACGAGCGCGCGGACGAGGACATGTTCGACGTGGTGCAGGGCAGCAACTGCTACACGTGCACGGTCGGCATGAAGGTGAGTCGCGCGCAGTACTACCTGGACGATCCCGAGGAGGTGCTGCGCGTGCTGACGGCGTGCACGAGTCTGATCTCAGCGGACGGACTCGGGGGTTAGTGGTCAGACAAGGTGAGGTGAATCAGTTCGACCATATATTCGTGCACGTGTAGGGAAGTGGACTCGCGAAGGCAACAGAGCTGGCCGGCGGGCGCTGCCGTTGATCTGGGTGCACTTACTCGCCGACATCGTCGTCCCCCTCCGCTGACGACTCGCTGTCTGCGCTCAGTTGGACAGTGCGACGCGCGGATTTGGCTCTCGCAGCCGTCACGGCCTGCCGCCGACCGCTCGCGCGCTCTCGCTTGGGAGGAGGAGCGGGTTTCGCCTTGGCGGGGCGGCCGCGTTGCTTGCCTCGCCGCTTCCCATGCGCCTTGGGCGGCGATCGCTCCGCTGCATCGGCCCCCATCGTTTCGTCCTGGAATACCACATCCACACACCCACACACTTGATGAGTACCCGATCCATTCGAATAAACGCAGACACGTCGAACGTACCTCCTCTTGCCCGTCCTTCTTGCCCGTCACGAACTTGTCCAGCTTGTCGATAGTCTCCTTCATCTCGGCCGTCGCGGACACGGCCGGGTTGCCGCGGCGCGCCTTGTTGACCAGGTACGTGAAGTTGTCGGCGACAACCGAGTCGTGCAGCGCGTCGCTGAACAGTTTGCGGTTCTGGTACAAGTACTTGAGCGACTTCTCCGTGTGCGGCAGCCGCGCCACGCAGAACGACAAGTCGCGCTGCTGCTGCACCTTGACGGACGCCGGGAAGCGCTGCGAGAGCTTCTCGACAATGCTCTCGACCTGCTTTTCCTTGGTCAGGAACTGGATCAGGAACCGCGCAATCGACTGGAAGTCCTGGTTTGATACCAGTTCACTGTGCCAACACCACAAGCACCAACGGTTAGATGAAAGGTGGCGAGCGACCACCGTGAACCACAACAGACTACGAACCTGACAGAGAGCTGGCCGATTGCGTCCGGGAGCATGTTGTAGATAGGGTTGTTGCCCTTCTTGGACAGCTCGTTGAAGAACAGCTTGGCCATGTTGCGGATGGCTTCGTTCTCGTCCACGAGCGAGATGGCGATCTCGCTGATCTGGCCCTTCACCTTGATCATATCGTTGAGGATCAAGTGCGACAGCACCACGATCGTGTTCTTGCGCACGTCCAGGTTCACATCGCGCAGGCGATTGTACAGGTGGGCGGTCCACGGTTCAATCAAGTTCGGGAAGCGGAACGACAAGTCACCCAGCGCAATGATCAGATCACCACGGACCGACGGGAGGGGCGACTCCTGCAGAATGGTGAACAGCAGCTGCAGATGCTTCTCACAGAACTCGTCCGACACGGCCATGAACTTACTCAGCGCAACGACCGCGCACTCCGTCAGCAGCTCATCGCCCTTGAACTCCTCGACGTCGCCCACGAGTACGCGCAGGACAAGAGGGCCGTAGACGCCCAGCAAATTGCGGCAGGCGATCTCCTTCTGGATGATGTGGTTCACGTACGTGTCCTCCTCAGCTTCGACTTCGGCCGCTACACCGAGCTCGTCCTCCATCGCCGTGACATCGTCCGCGTCCGTATTGCCAGCATGAGCCTGACCTTGTTTCGCCGGAGACGACTTGCGCGCGCGCGTGTGGTGATTGGCGCGCAGCTTCTTCATTTTCGTCGCAAGCTTCTCCACGTGAATCGCCACGCGCACCACCGAATGGCCGAGCACAAAGAAGAAATGTGCCAGCTCCACTCTTGACACGTCGTTGGTCTCACTCTCAAATAGGCGGAGGGACAGGTGCTTGATCACGTCGCCGCAAACTTCCTCCGGGCGCTCACAGACGGCAAAGATCGCGTCCACTGCTTGTTGCGCCGTGTCAAACCACGTCGAGTGCAAGCAGTCAGCTTCGATTCCCTTGTCGGTCAAGAAGTCCAACGCAAGGAAGCGCTGGAGCCGTAGAATGATCTGCTCGGTGGCGTCCAAGTTGGCGCGTTGAACCCGTTGCTGGGTCATGCTCCGCGCCCCATTCTCATTCTTGGGTGTCAGCTGAATGCACTGCACCAAGCGACATGCTGCTCCAAACGTGCGGTACATCAGGTCGGAGCTGCACGCGACGTCTCCAAACCCATTCGTGAGAATCTGGTTGAGCCTGTCGTTGGAGAACAGCATCGAGTCATCGATGCTCGCGATCATGCTCAAAAGCAGCATGGCGTTGCTCATAACGGACGTCGGATACGCCGACTCATCGACGAAGTCCCATAGCGCACTCACGATTGCGAGCGGAAGCTTCTTGTTCTTGTGTAGGTCACCGAAGATCCGTTCAAGACACGTGTACTCCGCGACCGTGCATTCGTCGAGGAACTTGATTAAGTTCTCGGCGACGAGTTGCGGCGACCGACGATCGCCGTCGTCCGGGTCGATCCGAATGAACAACGCGACAAACGTGTTCGACAGCTGCTCCTGGATGGATACGTCGCCTCTCCACGTCAGCGGGAGGATCTTCTTGATGCCTGTCTGAGCAGCGCCCAAGTGCAGGCGATACGCCTTCTCGAAGAATTGAATCGACTCGAGCACATCCGAAACGGATTTGCTGCCGAGCAACTGAGCCATCAACGGCAGCGCACGGACTTCGAATTCCTCGATAAACTCGATCGCGTCCGCGTAGAATCGCACGAGCCGCATCGTTGCCTGCAGCTCCTTCTCCAGCTGTTCTGCTTTCTCTTCAGTCAGGTCGTCTGCTGGCTCCGCCGAGCCAGCACTGCCGCCCAAATTCAGCTCGTCCATGCCCTCATTCATTTCCTTCTCGGCACCAGCGATGACCTCCTCTCGCTTTTTCTTCATCTCCTCCACGAGCTCAGCGCGCTTCTGCTCGTAGAACTGACGCTCCAGATTCCCCATAAACGGGTTGATCTCGAGCAGCAGGGTGAGCAAGTGGATTGAGTGACGTCGGACTACTGCAGCCTTGTCTTGCAGACGGCCCACAGCCATGAGCGTCACGTTCTTGAGCATGTGAATCGGGAGTGCTCCTTCCTCGCACAGCGTCGTCCACATCTTCAAAACGTGGCCTCTCGCGAACGAATTGATGTCGTGAATCCGATCTTCGAGCACGCTGAGGAGCTGGTCTCGGGTCGACTTAGAAAACGTGCGAGCAGTCGACGGCTGCTCCAGTTGCTCGGATCTGTTGTCGTCCCCGTCCCCGTCTGCGTCATCATCGTCGCGCTCACTCTCAGAATCTTCATCATCGGAGCCGTCCTTCTTACTTTCCGAACGCCCGGCTCGACGCGACTTCCGCGAGTCATTGGCTTCATTTTCTGCGGGGTGGAGAGCCTGAGCGCCGTTCTGTCGGAAGTTCCACAGCAAGATTTGCGTAATGCACGTCACGGCTGCGTTTCGGAGCTGGTAGGACTCCGAGTCAAGAAGCGCCAGGACAAAGCTAAGATTGCCGACGATCAGAGACGGGGTCAGCGATGACAACGTCGAGAGGAACGCCGCGATGTTCCTCGTGCCCGCAACGTCTTTGGATGCGTCTCGCGACGAGATCTTGCCAATCTCGCTGATGAGGTCGGCGGCGAACACTGAGTTGTCGTACTTGAAATAGAGGAGCTCGACCAAGTCGGCGATCGGCGCGCTCAGGTGCTCATGCGTGTAGATGAGGTCGATCAGCGACGCCACCACCGAGATGTGGATGGACGGCACCTTTTGCAGACTCATCGCGAGGAGCTGCCAGCACATACAGACAACGACACCGTTAGGACGTAAGAGCTGTCAGCAGGGATAGAGCGTACAGCGACAGGAGCGTACGTGGTAGAGCTTGGGCTTGAGAGTCTTGCCGCGGCACAGCGAGGCGTTCTCGAGCAGCTGGAAGACTATCTTGCAGTACAAGATCGCGAATTCCTAGTGGAAGTGGCGTACAGTGCGCACACGACAGTCGCGGTGAATACAACGTATCTCAGCCAGCACCAGCGCCACTGACGTGCCGCACCTCCTCCGGGAGGTTCATGTTCCACAGGGCGAACGTGACTGGGCTGACGGAGCGCGTCAGCTTCTGGACGGCGACCTCGATGACTTTGGACCAGTTGATGCGGTTGATCGCGGACGTTTGGCTTTTCTGTGTGTGCCGCAGAGAGAGAGAGAGAGAGAGAGAGAGAGAGCGTCGCGTCCGTTAACACGCCAACCAACCCACAGGATGCAAATGCGCGCGCCGCACCTTGCCCTTCTTGAGGATGTCCTTCTCGGCCTGCAGCAGGATCTGGCTGACGGACGAGAGCGCCGTGATGAGGAAGTAGACGGAGGCCTTGAAGGCGCTGCGGTACTGCACACTCTCCTCGCGATCGCTGCCCACGCGCGCGGCCAGGACGCCGTCCGTCGTGTTGGCCACGAACGCCGTCAGCATCTCCACCACGCGCATGCGCACGGGCTCGGCCAGCAGCGGCAGCTTCCTGCGTCGGTCGGTCGGTCAGTCGGCCACATCGTTAGACGCGTTCACCTCGCACCACCACGGCTACAACTACAAGAGGTGGGAGCGAACGCACTTGACGAGGCTGTAGGTCAGGTCCAGGCACTCCTCCTGCAGCAGCTCGAGCCCCACCTCGCTGCCCAGCACGTGGTCCTCAAGGCGGCGCAGGCGGCGGCTGACCTCCTCCGCAGACGCGTCGTCGAAGGACAGCACCGTCTGCACGTGGTAGCGGTCCGCCTTGGGCAGCTCCAGGTCGGGCGCGTGCAGCGGCACGAGGAACTCCATGGCGCGGGGTTTCCGTGCAGTGGAACTGGAGCGTGGTCGACTTTGACTCGGCTTTTCAAACGCGGAAGGGAGTGCGCGCCAAGTGAGGTGCGCGCGCCGGTTTGTATGGGCTTCAGTATGGTTGCAGTGGCGCCTGTCGTCTTTTCTGGGAGGGAAAGCCTATCGAACAGAATACCGGAGAAGGAGACCGGTATTTATGCCAAGACATGAGTTGAGGGTTAAAGCAGTACATCGTAAAAACTTTGGAAACGAATGCTGCTGCCGAATTTATGCCACTTGAGTGACGAGCTGCAATCATCGAGTCGCTGATAAATCAGTAGACGGAAAACCTTCGGAAGAGCATACCGTGTGTCTATACCACACGACGGTTAATCCACCCGAACGCACACTAAAAGAGTACTTTCAATGGAATGAGCTTGTCCTGGTTGAAGCGATTGAATGATTTACGATTGGCGAGCGGTTCCTTCACGCGCCGACAGCCCGAGCGACTCGACTCGGTCTCTCTGCATGCTCTCACTCCTCTCCTTCTTCTCTAACAGACACGCAGTTTTCCTTACGGTATTGGCAAATAAACGAGGCGAAACGTACCGACGGAGCCGCTTGATCACGACGAGCGGAGCTTGGAGCTCTTACCGTCGGCCTGGGCTTCGCTCTTGCGCTTCTTCATGGCGGCGAGCTTCCGCGCCTGCGCACGCTCGGCCGCCTCCGCCTCCGCCTTGACCTTGGCCGCCTGCTCCTCTTCCCACTGCGGCAGCTCCTTCTGGTACCGCGGACCAGCAATGTGCGCCTCAATCTGCTCGCGCGTGCGTACGATCGCCGTCTCGGTCACGTTGCACCACACGAGTTTCGCGGCCAGCTTCTCGTCGGGATGCGCGCTGAACATGGGCGCGTACGCCGCCAGGGAGAACTTCTTGAGGCCGCGCGCACGAGCGTAGCGCTTGCCGCGGAGGTGCTCCTTGATGACGGCCAGGTCCGCCTTCATCTCGTGCGCAGTGGTCGAGCACCGCACTCGGCCGTCCTTGGTGAACTCCAGGTCGTCCGTAGCAGCGACGAAGGCGCTGACGTCGGCCGGCACCGGCGCAGTCGCGGGTGAGTTCTCAATCGAAGCCAGCGCACGTCTGGGCGCCGTCGCGGTGATAGAAGCGTCCGCTGTCGCTTTGGCCGAGCCGCTCGAGATCTTCTGTTCGTTTCCGCTGGCAACAACCGTTTTCGCCTTTGGCTCTGTCACCTTCGCAGCGACAGGAGCGGACACAGCGGGACTGGAGGTAGACGCCTTCGCCGCGCTGCTGTCTGAGGGAGCAGCCGGCTCGGCGCGTCTTCTCTTCGTCGCGGCATCGCTCTTGGCGGCGACCACCGGCTGCGCAGCCTCGCTCTTGCTGCTCTTGAGCGACTTGCTCTTGCGTTCCGGCTGCTGGACCGCGCTCGCCGCCTCCTCCTTCGCCTTCTCTTGCGATTTGTCGGTCTTGGGCGACGAGTTGTCGCTGTCGGTGGTATCCAAGTCGTTACTGGCGGCCTCGGCAGGAGACGGCGACGCCCTGTTCGCCTTAGCAAGAGGCGGCGACGGCGCCTTCTTCTCCTCCAACGCCGCCGACGCCTTAACGGCGTCGGACGAGGCCCCCACCAGCGCGATGACGCGCTGCTCGCCGTCGCCCGGGTTAGCCGCCACGAACTCGTACACGTGCTGCATGATGACGTCCGACTTGGCGTTGCCGCGGCACAGCTGCAGCTCCTTGGCCAGCAGCTGCAGCTCGCGCCGCGAGAGGCTCGGCACATCCAGCGCGGCCATCTTACTGTACTGGTATCCCTGTCGCGCTACGCGTCGGTCGGTCGGGCGAAGGAAGGCGAGCGCTTGGAAAACGAACCAACGGCGTCGGGGCTAATGGACTGGGCGGCGCGCCATGAGAAGCGCGAAAAAGCGGCCCGCTCGCCAATCAGCCATGCGGTTTATAGTTAATTACGCATGTAGACGACATCTATAACAAAACTACCCTAAAACTACACACATAACCGAGATGTTACCGAGAACGAACAGGGATAGCCACGCAATAGGGACGCGGGTGCCACCAGCTGGTCGTCTGCTCGCGACGTTTCATTGGCGGAAAAGCGCGTATCTGATCCCTATAAATTCAAAGATCGCCAACGGTAATCAACATGTAGCCATCCCGCGTCAACGCGTTCCACTTTCCCCAATCCAAGCCCTCTTTCAATAGCTACACGGCCGTTATCGCTCCGGGATGACGCCCAGCGAGCTCATGGACAGCCTGCGCATCTGTCTCGGCGTTAGGAACTCGCTGGCGCCCTTGCCGTTGGCGGTCGCGCTGGTGTTGCCGCGCAGCGACTCGTCCGGCACGACCGACGCGGTCGCCGCAGGATCCGGCACTAGTACGTCCTCTTCAGGCATTAGCCGCGCGTCTCTGATCAAGCAGTCGAGGTCACGGGACTCCTCCGCGGCGATCTCCTCGTCCTCATCCTCACCGTCGCCGGCGCTGGCGCCTCCACCGCTGGCGGCCGGCCTAGCTGCCGCTGGCTGCATGAGATCAACTGGCAGCTCCGCCAGCAGCGTGCCGGACTGCGGGATGGCAGGCGCGTAACCAAAGTCTATCGGTGCCTGCCCAGCGTACCCGCTCCCGCCCTGATGGCTGCTCTTGCGGTCGATCATGAACTTGTACTCGCCGCTGATGCGCACGACGCGGAGCATGGACGCGACGATGGCGGCGATCTCGCGCTCGCTCGTGTGCTCGAGGATCAGTGTCTCCTCCACGTAGGGCAGCGCCGCGATGACCTCGAACAGGTGGAAGTACGCGACGCGCGTGGCTGTGCGCGAGAAGGACACGACGTGGCTCTCCTCGGGAGCGGAGTCCTGGGACTGCGAGAGCAAGTGCCGCTGGCTCGCATTCTGCGTGGACGGCAGCATCTGTATCTGGATCAGCGACGGGTCCTTGGACACGCGGATCAGGACCTTGAACACGTGGCCCTGGCAGTCACACACGGTCTCGTGGTGCGGGGCCACCACGCGCATCTTGTACTGCGCCGCCTCGGACACGGCATTCGCGGGCGCGCGGCCGCCTGCGCGCGGCACCCGCGGGGGCACCACGTCGCACCCGAGCATCTCCAGGTTCTTGCGCACGAGGTACCCGCGGTAGCGCGCCTTGATCTTCTCGACCGCGAGCTTCTTCTTGATGAATGCGCGCCGCGCCAGGAACGCCTTGCCCTGCTTCTGAAGCACCTCGGCCGCCCCGCTCGCGGAGACGTCGGTGACGGGATCGTCAGTTGCAATGGTGACGGCTGGGACGGCATCATGACTGGCGGAGATCTCGTCCCTTTTCGCCGGCGTCGCTCGCGCTGACTGTAATAGCTCTGTGGTCAATGAGGTCGTCGTCGTGATAGTAGTAGAAGTAGCTGATGGCTGGCCACTTCCACTTCGCTGCTCTTGCTCCGATTCTGCTTGCCGACCCGCTCCTTTCTCACTGGCTGCGCTCTGGCTGGCTTCATTCCGCCGATCTGTGTGGGCGGCGCTGCCGCTCCGTTGACTTCTGCTGCTGCTTCCACTGGTGCGTTCATCGTCGCTGCTACTGGTGCCACTGCTACTGCTACTGCTGCTGCTACTGCTGCTGCTACTGTCGCTGCTGTCGCTGTCACTGCCGCCGCCTTCGTCGTTCTCGTCAAAGAACGCTGAGCTCTTGCGCTCCTCCTGCCCCTTGCTAGACTCACTCCACTTCTTGGCGGATAGCCGCCGCTTCAGCTCGGCCAACTCGCTCTGCGTCTTGAACAGCTCGCTCATGAGGTACTGCTCCTTGGCGGTCGTGACACCCAGCGCTCCGTTGGCAGTCGCGACGAGACTCTGATGGCTGCGCCGTCGCTGGTCCTTGAGCGACCGGATCTCGTCCATTGAGTGCACCACCAGCTGCCGGTACTTGTCCAGCTCGGCACTCAGCACCACGCTCTGCCGCCGCAATATCTCCTTCTCCGGATCGTTCGACGTCGCCTCGGACGGCTTTGAGGTCGACAGCGCGGCTGCTGACGGCATCTGGACCGGTGGAGACGACGGAGGGCGACACAACAGCGACTCCATGCCACCAGACGTAATGCTCGGCGACATCGACGAGGCTCCTGCCCCCAACGACGACGAAGACGACGCTTTCGATTGCTGCCCCATGGTCACGACACTCGGACGTCTTGACCTGGCCGGTTTGCGCAGCGCATAACCAGCGTACTCGCCGCTCACACTTGCCAGGTGCTCGTTGTACAAGCTATTAGCTGCGCTCACAGAGGTAACAGCGCCGCGCAAAGACGGAAGCATGGCGGCGGCGGGCTCAAGCGCCAGGTTCTCGAGGGCGACAACGTCTCTCTCCTGCATGAGCCGCGTGATGGCCGCCTCCGACACCTGGATGACGTTCTCCTGGCGCTTCTGGTACTCCTTGGCGTACTCGAGCAGCGCCTCGAGCTCTTTGATGCGGCTCTGAGCCTCGATGAGCTCCGCCTCAGCCGTTGCGCCTGACATTGCCGCAGTCAATGACGGCATGGGCATATCCTTGCCCAATATGGTGCTCTTGCGCTGGCTCAACTAGACGGCCGACATGTGGCGGTCGCGCTGGAGCAGCCGCAGCGACACCTCGAGGTCCTTGACCTTGTCGCGCAGCTTCTGCTTCTCCTCGTGGTGCCTCGCGATCTTGAGCTCGTATTCCGTCTTGAGGTTGTGGACAGCCTGGTCGCGCGCGGCCTTGAGCGTCGCGGCCTCGCCCTCTTTCCACTCCTTGAACTTGTGCCTCGTCTCGGCGATCGAGCACACGAGCGTCTGCTTCTCCTCCCACGCGCGTCTCGCGATGTCGTCCGCCCGCTGCTGCAGCTGGTCCGCGGCCGCGCGCGCCTGAGCCAGCTGCGCTCGCAGCAGCTCCACCTCGGTGTGCGCTCCTCTGAGAGCGGCCTCGAGCGCGCCAGTCTGCGCTATGTGGTCGCGGCGGGCGTCGTCCAGCCGCCGGAAGAGCGCCACCTGCCGCGTCTTCTCCTCCACCACCTTGTCGCGCATCTGCGCGTACTCGCGTTGCCAGTGGTCCCGCTCCAGCAGCAGCGCGCGTAGCTTCTCCTCCTGGCTCGAGACGGAGTCCAGCGACTGTATTGAAGTCATCGTCGACAGCTCGAAGCTCGACGCCGCTATCAGACTGGAGGAGGGCGGCAGCGACGGTGATGCAAGAGGAGAACTGGCGTGGCTAGCAGCCAGACGCGTCGCGAGCCGCTGTTCCGCGCGCTTGGCGAGTGTCTCGGTCCGGAGCGAGGATGGCGACCCGTTGTCGGCTCCTTGCAGCGGCTTCTGCCGCCGCACGCGCAGTGGTGAGTCGCGCAGCCGCGGCGACAGCAGCGCTCGCCGGCCCCGGTCCTTGTCATTGTCTCGCTCGTCTTCGCCCTCGCTGTCTAGTCGGCCGGTCTCCCCACAATCACGATCGCATCTTGGCTTCTTGGCGCCACGAGGCAATCGCGAGACCGCACTCACCGGTGGCAGCGCGAAGCCGCCGCCAACAGAACCGCCATCGGCGCTAGAGCTCGCTCCGTGGCCCGATCGCGCGCGCTCCAACTCGTCGCTGAGCAGTCGAATGGTGTCGGCCATGTGCTCGACGCTGGCGAGCCGCGCCTGCTCGCGCTGCTGCTCCTCGGCCGCTCGCTGCTGCTGGAGGTCGCCCAGCAGCTCCAGCCGCCGCCGAGCGCCTTCATTGGCGGCCTCGCTCTCCCACAGCAGCAGCTCGAGCGTCTCGAGCGCGTTGGCGACCGGCGGAGACGCCTCCTCGTCGCTCGGACCGGCGTCGGCGCTCGGGACGACCGCTGGCTGCATCGGGAGCGCGTCCAAGTCGGCCGGCCGCGAGTCCCCATCGGACTTTGCATCGCTGGTGACCGGAGCCGTCGGATCCCGCGGCGTAGCCCAGCCGATGGCGCGCTTGGCGACGTTCGGACTCGCCCCTCGCGTCGAGGAGCCTGCAGCTGGACTGCCGACACCTCGCGGGTTTGGATCCGTCAGTCGCGGCAGGAGCACGCCGCTGTTGCCATCGCCACTGCCTCCGGCAGCCGCCGGCATCGCCATCTCGTCGGTCTCTGGTGCGTCGCCTCCAGCCGGTTCCTAGCGCCCCATCCGCGCGTCAACGTTGACGCGCCCAGACAACCGCGGCGGGAGAAATAGTGAGAGAAGACCGAGAGGCGGCGGCCGGCTATTTGTGGCCGCAGCGCACAGCGGGCGCTATCAATAACAGCGCTGCGCAGCGCTGCGACGGCCCTCGCGAGGAGGACGCAGCTATCGACGCCTCGGCAACCGACACCATTGGTGCCCGGCAGTGGGATGCGTCCCATGTATTGACGTTCCATTTAGTGGCGCGTGCTGCTCATGCGGTCCATTCCCAGTCCCACGTGCACGAGCACCGGAACGCGCGCCGCTTCATCAGATCGACCGACGACACACGTCCGGGGCAGTACAGGGGAGGAGCCGCGGAGCTCCCCAGCAGACGCACGAGCAGGCGACAAGAGCGCGCGGCCATGGCGCGTTCGCACGCAACGAGCGGGCGAATGACTTGGCTTTTGTATGGATGACGGCGGCACCCCGAGCCACGCGCCGGATTGGGCGTCGCGTCCTGATCGCTTGGTTTCAGTATGCTGTTGAAGTTGATCGCTCACTACTTGGGGTGAGTATCGGATCCGAGCGGCGATAAGAAAAGCACTGGATTTTGCGCTGGAACTGGCCCGCGCGACGGCTGCAAAAATGGACCTCGCGTACTTGTTCAAGTTACGAATCCGACTCTCTAGCAGTTATAAAACGCACTAATGCAGTACAAACGTTGAATTAACACATCTAAACCAGTACACTTGTGATTGCTGACGCGCCGCCGTCCGGTTGACGGCCACGAGAGCACGAGTGATGCCGGCGGATGACTCGTGCCATTCTCGCCCGCGCCCTCGACCGGAGACACCCCCTACGACCTCCAACGCCCCCGACGTCCCGACCATGCTCAACTCGCCGACCCTGAGCCGCCAGCGCCTGCGCGTGGGTATCATCGGCGCCGGCCGCATCGGCAAGGTGCACGCGCAGAGCCTGGTGCGCGCGGGCGCGGACGTGGCCGTGATCGCCGACCCGGAGGGCGACACGGCCGAGGCGGCGGCCGCGCGCTTCAGCATCCCGCGCTGGACGCTGGACGCGTCCGAGGTGCTCGCCGACCCGGAGGTGGACGCCGTGGTCATCTGCTCGCCCACGGCGCTGCACGCGCCGCAGATCGTCGAGGCGGCGGCGCAGGGCAAGCACATCTTCTGCGAGAAGCCCATCGACCTGAGCCTGGAGGTGGTCAACGGTGCCATCGAGGCCGTCGAGAAGGCGGGCGTGGCGCTCATGGTGGGCTTCAACCGGCGCTTCGACGCCAACTTCGCGCGCATCAAGCACGCGATCGCGAGCGACGAGATCGGCGCGCTCAACATGCTGCGCATCACGAGCCGCGACCCGGGCGCGCCGCCCCTGGGCTACCTCAAGGCCTCGGGCGGGCTCTTCCGCGACATGACTATCCACGACTTCGACATGGCGCGCTTCCTCGTCGGCGACGAGGTGGACGAGGTCTTCGCCATGGCGCAGACCGTCAACGCCGACGTGGCGGCCGCGGGCGACATCGACACGGCCGTCGTGCTGCTCAAGTTCAAGAACGGCGTCATCGCCTACATCGAGAACTCGCGCGAGGCCGCGTACGGATACGACCAGCGCGTCGAGGCGCTCGGCGCCAAGGGCTCGGTCGCCTGCGACAACAACTACAGCAACTCGGTGGTCGTGGCCACCAAGGAAAGTGTGCGGCGCGACCTGCCGCTGCACTTCTTCCTCGAGCGCTACATGCCCGCCTACGCCGCCGAGATGGAGGCGTTCCTGCGCGTCTGCGCGTCCGGAGGCGCCATCGCCCCGCCCGTGGGCGGCCACGACGGCCGCGAGGCGCTGCTGCTCGCGCTGGCCGCCAGCAAGTCGCTGGCCGAGAACCGGCCCGTCAAGGTGGACGAGCTGCGATAGACGGATGGAGCGCGCAGATGGTCTGGTGATCAGAGAGGGAGAGCGAACTGTTTATATAGCGAGCGCCTCCACTGGTCGCGCCGTCACCGCTGCGAGCGAGAGGATCGCCGTCCATGCATAGGAACCGATAGAACAACCCAACCAATCAACCAACAACAATGACAACTGCGTCATGTGCAACACAGCTTGGTCCGTGAGTGCGGTGCGTTCCATTCGTTCCGAGTCCATGCACAGCCTGCCGCCGCCTAGAAAACGATCGTGTCGAGCATGGCGCCGAGGCACTGGACAGTGTTGAGCGCCATGAGGTCGTACACGTCCGTCTCGAGGTGCTTCTTGGGGTCGAGCTTGCCGACGTTGAGCACCTCGAGCTCCTCGGGCGTCTTCTCCTCCTCCTCCTGCACGCGCTTGTTGTACTGCTCGGTGAGCGCCAGCATGCTCTTGACGGTGGCCTCGTTGGCCTGCGAGTGGTCCTCGAATTTGGTCAGCACGAGCCCGTCGCTCCACGTGTTCTTGTGCAGGTTCATGAGCATCTGCTCCTCGAGCTCGTTCTTGCGGTAGTCGATCGCGATCGAGTAGTAGTGGCGGTTGAGGCCGTGGATGAGCGCCTGGATGGACGGCTTGTTGAGATGCCCGATGTTGGACGTGGTCTGGCGCGGCTCCTGGCCCATCATCATGAGCTGCGGGTTGATGAGGCGGAAGGCGTCGATCACCACCTTGCCCTTGACGCTCTGGATCGGGTCCACCACAACGGCCACCGCGCGCGGGTTCAGCGCCTCGAAGCTCTGCTGCGTGTTGATGTCCACGCCCGACAGCCAGCAGCCGAAGCCCGGGTGTGAATGATACCAGCCCACCACCATCTCCGCGCTGCCGTTTCACAGAGAGTCGTCCGTCAGTAAGGTACTACGATACGATCAACGGAAGCCGCACACGCACCGGCCGGTCTGCTTGAGCATCTCGAGCATCTTCATCTGGAAGACCGGGTCCACGGCCTCGACGCTCACGCCCGTGCCGCTCTGGGGCATGGCGAACACGTCGATGCAGTTGACCGTGTAGTCGTCCACAAACTCGCCCAGCATCAGGCCCATCACCTCCATCGGCACGCCCGCGCGGCCTTTTCGTTCCCATCATCACGCATTAGCCCGGAGTCCCCCCCCACAGCCCCTTCATCGTAATCTACCGCCAGCCGACGACCGAACGCACCGTGCTTGAGCATCTTGAGCAGCGCCAGCGACGAGATGTGCACCTTCTCGGCCGTGTCCACCAGCGGGCCGTCCATGCCCGCGCCGCCCTGGCCCGGGAGCCCCGGCAGGTTGCCAAACAGCCGCTGCAGCCGGTCCATCGTCGCGCTAACGTTAGCTTCGCTTCTCCTTCCTCCTTCGACTTCGGCTTTCCGCTCTGCCCAAGATCGGATATTGCCCCCGATGGAAAACCCGTCAAAGGCGATACAGGGGAGGGAAAAACCTCACTAGGTTTTACGTTTTCAGACATGTATCAGAAATAGAGACAGTTATAAACTGGATTTACAAACAATTAACGGAATCAAACCGACACACGTCGCTCCCATCCCGAGCAGCTCCACACTTGAAAATAACACCAAGCCCGAGATGGAGACCCCGCCGCGCGACCTGCGCGGGTTCGCGGCGTCCGGGGCGTCGGCGAGCAGCATGCGGCAGGTGCAGGCGCGGCTCAAGATGCAGATGCAGAGCGAGATGGAGATGGACGCGCCCGAGATGGAGCGCATGGGCGACGAGGTGCCGGTGCACGCGGCGGCGCTCAAGCCGCTCGCGGACGACTTCGACGACGACGATCTCGACTGAGGAGCGGCGCGCAGTGGAACGAGCTGGCGCGCAGTCGAACGATCTGACACGCAGTGAGCGCTCTGATGAGCAGTGAACGCTAGTGCGAAGGATAAACCGGAAGCAATGTAGCTATTTACCACCACATCCCGTGAGTTGTTGGGGTTAGCATCGTGACGAGAACCAACAGATTCAGGCGCGCGCGACCTCCTTGACGGCCGTGAAGAACACGCAGTTGTACACGGTGCGCATGAGGCTCTTGACGTTATTGGTGTAGTGGCACTCGCGCTGGGACTCCTTCTGCGACGCATACAAACGTGAGACTCGACCCGACCAATCGGTGCACGCGAGCCCAACGAACGCACCAGGATGCGGAAGTTGTAGGTGCCCATGACGTGCTTGATCTCCTCGTACGACAGCTCGACGGACTGGTCGTAGCGCTCGTCGTCGTCGCCGCCGGCGTTCTGCCAGTGGTAGAGCAGCGGGCCGAGGTTGATCCAGTAGCCGCCGGGCTTGAGCATCCGGTCGAACGCGGCGATGTACTCGATCACGTTGGGCGCCGCGTCGATGAAGAAGCACGTCACGATGCAGTCCCAGCACTCTGGGTGGCGTACACAAGATAGACATGGCGTCAACTCAACGTCGCAATAACCAATTCACGACTGACTGCATACCGCACCCTTGTCGTTGGCGTACGCCTCGAGGAACTCGCCCGCGCACATGGAGAAGTCGGGCTGGTTGCCCTTGTCGATGCCCAGCACCTGCGCCGCCGACACGTCCGGCACGGCCACGGGGCGCAGCAAGTCCGTGATCGACAGCGCGTTCGACGGGTTGTGGATCCACGGGTGGATCTCATACTCGCCCGCCTGCGTCACCCTTTGGTAGCGTCACAGTCGGTTAGCGCGGCGCCTTGAGAGAGCAGCGGCAGTCCGACCACGCACCAGTTCAGGATGAAGTTGCTGGCGAAGAGCATCTGGTACGAGAACTCGTTGCCTTGCGTCGCGTAGCCTGTTGGTGCGTACAGGACCAAGCGAGTGAGCGGTCTGCCAGAGGAATCCACAAGCAGAGAGCGGACGCCGAACCTTTGGCGGCGATCTCGAGCGCGAGCCGCCCAAGGCCGGCGCCGGGCACGAGGACGCGCTGCTGGTTCCTGTCCACGGGCGGTTGCGTTAGTTGAAAGGTCGAAAACCAACGACTAGCGGCGACAAGAGCGCCCCACGCACTGGTTGGCGGCGGTCACGGGCAGCACGCGGCGCAGCTCCTTGACGATCGGCGCGTAGCACATGTCGCGCTCCTTCTTGCCCTGTCAATCGCCGCTGCGGTGTCAGTCACTACGTATAACACGCTCCTCCGCCGAGATAGGAAGCGCGGGACGCACCTCCTCGGACCAGTCGCGCACGAACTGGTGCAGCGTGCTCTTGAGCTTGGCGAAGTGCCGCGCGGGGCTGCGCAGCGGCGACTTGGGCGTCACCTCGGGCAGCTGCACGGGCGGGCCGGACTCGAGCTGCGCCTGCACGACGCGCTCCAGGAAGGCCTGGTTGTGGTGCGCTGCGTTCTGCCGAGCAGCAGACGGCGTTAGGCCATTATATACGCATAGATCGAGCGACGAGAGACAGAGACAGAGAGATCAACGCACCACGAAGTGGTGGAGGTTGCGCAGAGTGGACGACTGCGGCAGGCGACGCTGCATGTCCACGGGCAGCGCCTGCAGGTGCTTCTTGCGCCGGAAGACCTCGCGCAGCACGAAGGCCTCGTACTCGCGGAAGGACAGAAGCACCGACTCGTAGTGCGCCTGCTCCTCCGCGTCCTGCTCCATCGTCGTCGTCGTCGTCGGCGGCGTCTTCGTGGCTGTTGTTGTTGGCGTGCTGTGTTATAAATTTCGATAGCTAACGGAGAGCTCAAGTGGTGTGGACCACATGCAGAACCCCAATACAAATACACTGGCGGAAACGAAGACAACTCTCACATCACGACTTTCGACCACGGCGGACGCGATCGAACATGGCACAAGGACGCATCCTCCCGCTCGGTACGTGGCCGTCGCGCGCTGCTAATGACCGCCGGGCGTGGTAGACTGGCGTCTGAACCTCGTCTTCGCGCGTTGTGGGCGTTTCCCCGCGCGTTCCGCGGCCGCACAGAGCTCATCGACAAGTGCATCGGCTCGCGGCTGTGGATCGTCATGAAGGGCGACAAGGAGTTCCTCGGCACGCTGCGCGGCTTCGACGACTACGTCAGTACGTGCGGCTGCGTCCTCCAACACGCTGCACACACTGCATATCATGGCGTACCTGCGTTTGTGTGCACCGCTAACCTCGTACCCTTGACAACGTCCCGCCCGCTCGACCAGACATGGTGCTCGATGACGTGACGGAGTAGTAAGTGGCGCGCGGTGGTTGGTGTCACATGTATGCGATACTGTATTGACGTTATGGACACTACTGATGGACGCAGCGAGATCACGCCCGAGGGGAAGCGCGAGGTCAAGCTGGACCAGGTCCTGCTCAACGGGAACAACGTCTGTATGGTACGTGGGCAGCCGCTACGGAGCGACGGACGCCTCACGGTTAATGCGGTCGCGTTGCTTACCGCTCTCGACCACTCTGTTGTGCTCGACCAGCTCATCCCGGGCGGTTTCCCGACCACCGAGTAACCCGACGACGTCGAGGACGAACGAGATCAAGAGCGGCGGGCGCGAGCGATGGAGGCTGGCAGCGCGGCCCGTACCGCCGCCTAGTGTTTGATTAGCTCGAGTCACCTCCCTGACCAAATACACGTCCTCTGTCCAGGGTTCCGTTTCCTTCATCGGCATCCGGACTGGTTTACCTGACGATCGACATGAGATGCTGATCAACCACCCCACGTCTCGGTGTCTTTGCTCGACAAGGCACTCTTCTGCAGCGCTTTCTATATTGATTTGCCGCCTCTCACCCATGCGCTTATGTCTCTCTCTCTGTTTCTGTCTGTCTCCCCACGATGGCTCCTCTCACTTCTTGGCCTTGGCGGCGTTGTTCTGCTTGACGAACCGGCGGTTGGCCAGCGTCAGGTAGCGGCGCTGCTCCTCCAGCGGCAGGTTGTCGAAGCCCGTGCGCTCGAGCTCACCGAGCGGCGGCTTGGTGTCCAGCAGCGTGAACAGCCACTCGGGGTACTCCTTGGGGTCCTTGAGCTCCGGGTGCGCGCCCTCCTTGTAGATGTTGACGGGCACGAAGCGCGTCAGGTCCACCTCCTCCTCCACAATGGCGGCCGCGCCGCCGCCCTTGCCCTTGGCGGGCGCCGCGAACGAGCGCGCGCCAGAGAGCGACTTGGCGCAGCGCACGGCGAGTCTCCGGGTCGTCAGCAGCGTCATCTCCGGCGGGCAGTCGGTCACTCGGTCACTCGGTCGACTTTGTCTCTGTCGGCGGGTGAGCCGCTCGCCCCACCACGAAAGCGGCGCGGAAATAACCAACACCTCGCGTATCAAACGTTATTTTGGGAACGTAGGTCCCGTAAATAAATGAGTCTTACCCACCGTATATAACGGGAAGGTTCACATGTGGACGCCTCCAAACTGGTGGCCAGTCAAGAGGCGCATTGCTCCATTCGACCGACAACAACAACCATGGGCATGAAGCGAAAGAAGAAGGCGGCGCGCGGCAACGGGCGCGCGGCGCAGGCGTTCGCGCAGACGGCGATGGACAGCATGCAGTCCAGCAAGGACAAGAAGGCGCACGGCCGGCGGCGCATGCGCGTGGTGCAGCTGCAGCGCGCGGCCGACAAGAAGCTGCAGGAGCTGCGCGCCTTCCCGGTGCACGCGCCGCCGCCCAAGCCGCCCGCGCGCAAGGGCCCCACGCCGCCCGAGGAGTGGAAGCTCAAGGGCCCGGCGCGGCCTGCGGCGCTTCTAGCGCGCATCGCCGCGGGCGAGCTGGACGAGTGCGGCAACGAGTTCCCCAAGCCGGTCGAAACCTTCGACCTGTTCGCGCAGATGGAGAAGGAGGGCAAGCTTGGCGAGCGCGCCGAGACGCGCGAGTACCTCCGGTGCGTGCTCCCTGCTGATCTTGTTGCGGTCTACCCCGAACCTGCTACTGATGCTAGTTTCTTTCGCTCCTGATACGATGACGACCAGGACGCTCAAGCAGTTGGCGGAGGCGTGCTGCAACGCCGGGCTGCCGGACCGCGGCATCCAGAACTACGAGCTATGCATGAAGCTGGACCCAAGCGACGTCGTGCGCTCGCGCGAAGGGTTCACGTGCGCGCTGATCGACGATGGGCGCGGCGCGGAGGCGCGCGAGCTGCTGGACAAGTACTCGGGCAACAGCTCGGCCGTGCTGGCCTATTGCCGCGTCGTGCTCGAGTACGTGTCGTGGGAGGTGCTGGAGGAGGAAGGGTCCTCCGAGAAGGTGGTGCAGGCCGCGTTCAAGAAGGCGTTCGCACTGAACCCATTCATCGCCGTGTTCCTGGGCGCGCACGAGACGTTCTTCCAGGTGGTCGAGTACGTGGAGGACATCAAGGAGCCCAGGGCCGGGTCGATCGAGGAGGCGTTCGTCTACTGCTGCAGCAACATCGGCGTTTGGGTGGACACGGTCGGCGCGACCGCGTGGATCGAGAAGGAGCTCGCCGAGCTGCCGCCGCCCGTCGCGTCCGAGGAGCACGCGAGCGACAAGATGTACCTGGGCATGTACGAGACGGCCGTGGAGATGCACAAGGAACGGGTGGCCGAGGAGGCGGAGGAGAACGGCGGCGCGAGCGACAGCGACAGCGTCGGCGCCGACGAGTTCGGCGACTTTGAGCCGGACGACGTGGACGGAGGGGACGACTGACGAGCGTTAGGTGGTGGTGGTGTGTATTGACAATGACAAGGTCGTCGCGACAACTGGCTGGTGCGCTCAGTTCTCGACGTACTTGGCGAACAGGTTCTCGGGCGTGGTCATGGCCTTGAACTCGAGGTTGTTGCCGCTCGGGTCCTTGAAGAACATGGTCCACTGCTCGCCCTTGCGCCCGACGAAGCGCAGGTGCGGCTCGACCACGAACTGCACGCCCTTGGCCGCCACGCTCGCGGACAGCGCCTGGAAGTCGTCCACCGTCAGCGCCACGCCAAAGTGCGGCACCGGCACGTCGTCCGCGTCTGTCGGTCGGGTCGTTCGCATGCACTTGGTCAGTCATAGCCTCCTCATTGTCAGTCAGTGAGGGCGGGACGCACCGACGGGGTTGTAGAAGTCCACGCCGCGGTAGTCCTTGGAGACCTGGTGCACCACCAACTGGTGACCGAACAGGTTGTAGTCCTGCGCGACGCCCGCAGCGTTAGCCACAACACCCACCTTGTCGGCAAGAAGCCTACAGTGCACTGTACTGCACAGCGATCGGCCCCACCTGCCACTGGGCGGACGAGCGGCCCTCCTCGCAGCCCAGGATGCCGCCGTAGAACGCCTTGGCCTGCTCCAGGTCGTGCACGGGCACGGCGATGTGGAAGGGCGGGATGGACGAGAAGGCGCGCGCGGCGGCGGGCTTGGCCGCTCCGGCGATGGCGCGCTGCAGCATTTCGGCAAAGGATGGAGATGAGGACGGGCGGGGTCGGCGGCGGACGGATGGTCGCGGAATGAGGTGCGGCGTCAACGGACAAATGGTGAGATGGGATGCGAGAGATCCGACGCTGAAGAGCTTGTGGTACACACATCCGCGCGGTGCGATTCAGAAATGAATTGAGACATAGTGAACGCAAGTGAATGTCACCGGCGGAACCGCCCTTGAAGTGCGTCTGGGTTGGACACTCATCACTTCCGGCCTCAGAGTGCACTTGACCATCAAATCAACTGATTCGACGGCGGCTCGCAACGTCACCTGAATACCGGTGTAGTACATACCGGTACTGAACAGTACTGCACTGTAGTCTACAGAGCACTGTACACGATTACTGCACATGCCTGCAGACTGGAGAGCGTGCTGCTGGTGCGAGCGCGCGACGTTCGTCTGCATCGGTTGGGGCGTCGCCAACTTCAAGCCAATCAGGCCGAGTCGTCGCTGGGTGACGCGCCAATGATCACGCGTTTGCACAACAAGACCATAATCGCGGCTCCAACGGGGGACCGCGGCGCACTTGTCATAAGACAGTGCAGACTGCAGACGGATCGACTCAATGAATCGTCGCGTCATCAATTCATCGTCGCAACTTCATTTTGAATTGCACACGGTGCCGACACCTCCCACCCATCACCTGCTGTTGCGTGAGCACAAAGTATCCAAAGTTCAAGTCAATTGATCGCGCCATGACGCTCCTCCTCCGTCCCCACCAGCTCCGCCGCTGCGCGCACCGCGCTGCATCCACGCGCGCCACCGCGGCCCCGACGTCCTCCCGCCTGGCTTTCGCGTCTCTACGCGCTCCGGAGGCCGCGCGCGCGTTCAGCAGCGACGCCAACGCGGGGAGTGAGCGGCCGTACAACGCCGCGGCCGCCGCGCGCACACTCAAGCTGCTGGAGCGCCGCAAGGTGTCGACGCTGGACATCGGCGTGCTCAAGCGCAAGGGCAAGCCCATCACCATGGTCACAGCCTACGACTACCCGTCGGCGGTGCACGTGGACCTCGCGGGCTTCGACGTTCTGCTCGTCGGCGACTCGCTCGGCATGGTCGAGCTGGTGAGTGGGGATCACTGCGGTTGAGTGCGTGGTATGCACGCGTGTACTGATGATATGTGTACTGATGTATTGAATGCAGGGAATGGACACGACGATCCCCGTGACGCTCGAGGACATGATCCACCACACGCGGGCCGTCAAGCGGTGCGTCCGCTCGCTGTGCTCGTGGCTCCAGTGGCCCAGGCACTGGTATCGACGCTTCTAATACTGACCCACTGGCAGGGGCGCGACGCGGCCGCTGATCATCACCGACATGCCGTTCGGCACGTGCGAGGGCTCGCCCTACGAGGCGTTGAAGAACGCGCAGCGCCTGCTCAAGGTGCGGTCACTCGCGTGTGATGTACTTGAGTACTGTGCTGACTTGTAGCGGTGCTGGCGACGACAGGAGGGCGGCGCCGACTGCGTCAAGATCGAAGGAGGCCGCGAGCGCGCCCAGACAAGTGCGTATTGCAGTCTGTCGGCTGGAAATAGTGGGCCACTCATCCAAGAGCTGACGTTTCTTGTACCACGTGGCACTCGCAGTCAAGACGATCGTGGACGGAGGCATCGCCGTCATGGGGCACATTGGTCTCCGCCCGCAACACATCAGCGTGCTCGGCGGCTTCCGCGCCCAGGGCCGAACCGGTGCGCGACTCTGTCTATCGAGGGCTCGCTTGTGTTGAGTATCTGCCGCTAATCTATACGATGCAACCCTGTGCAGCCGCGCAGGCCAAGCAGATCATCGAGGACGCACTGGCCGTGCAGGAGGCCGGCGCGTTCGCGGTGGTGCTCGAGTGCGTGCCGTCGCCCGTGGCCAAGCACGTGACGGAGCTGCTGGACATCCCCACGATCGGCATCGGCGCCGGCCCCGAGACGAGCGGCCAGGTGCTCGTGTTCCACGACCTGATGGGCATGCTGCAGCACCCTCACCACGCGCAGCACGTGCCCAAGTTTTGCAAGCGCTACGCGTCCGTGGGCGAGCAGATCCGCCTCGGACTGGAGGACTACCGCGAGGACGTCGAGAACCGCCGGTTCCCCAACGAGGACTACGCGCCGTACAAGGTGCGTGTGATCAATAGCTGTGCTGATGGTGGTGGTTGCGGACAACTCGTGCTCATGACTGTCGTGGTGCCACATGTGGTGCAGATGTCGGCGGAGGAGACCCAGAAACTGCACGACCTTGTGGTGACCGAGTACCAGCACCACGGCAAGGACGCGGACGAGAAGAAGAAGAAGCGCGAGGACAGCGAGGTCTCGGAGGTCACCAAGGTGTACTAACCAGCCAACTGTCGGTGCTGGCGCTAACACCGCTCACTCGTCACTGCTGGTGGCGGTTTAGAGGAACGTCACGAGAAAATCACTTGGCAAGCCGCGAGGGTAAGATGTGTTGAGCTGTTGTTGCGCTGTGATGTCTACGCAGAATCTTGACGAGGAAGAGCGAGCCCGAGCTGCGTGCTTGCTCTCGTCGTTATGTCTGCTGGGATTTCGTTGCTGTTCTTCGATACACCACTAGGACAAGTTGGGCCTCCACTACAAGGGCTGTCGCGATGGACTGCTGTTGGTATCGCCGCCTTGCTGACGCGTTATAATAGCTACTATGTGCTCTTGTGTTCCAGGAAGGCGAAGCTCTCTGGAAACGGCGGGTCGTCTTCGTCGTCATCCGCGTCGTCGACTCCCGACCGGCCGCGCTGGTGACCACGACACTGCGCGCCTGGGGGCGCGTCAACCCGGCACTCGCCCGTCTCGACGCACTGCCAGAAGTGGCAACCAGCTTGGAACTTGGGCTCCCACGTTAGCCGACGGCCGGCGGCGTCGTCGTCGAGAAGGTTCCTGCTCTTCTTCCTCGCGAGACCCGCCGTAGTCATGCTGCCGGCCCCGGTCGCCCCCGAACCGACCGCGTTCATTACGTTCGACTTTCGTGACGGAGAGTGAAGCTGCAGCTGCGGCTGGGACAGCGAGTGGGCGACGGGGAACGCGCCGTTGGAGCTTGTGTCGAGCTTGCGGACCGGCATCTTGATACTGTCCTGGCGGTGCGCGAGCTTCTGCGCGCGCTTGCGCGTGAGGAAGAGCGTGTCTGGCCCCTGGCTGCCCGCGTCGGTCGCCAAGTACGTCATGCGGATGGCGTACATCATCTGCTGCTCCTCGGCCTGCCGCTTACTCTCGATGGACTGCTGGATGCCCCCGGGAACGATCGCCCGGGACGCGATGAGCGACAGCAGCGACGACGACGTCCGGCGGTCCGCCATCCTATCACGTAAGCTCTGCTGGCGAAGGCGAAGAAGTAAGTGGCTGCGACTTCCGGGCCCGTGAAGCCCTAATTTTGGATGCACGCAGAACTAATCTGGAGCGTGGCGTTATCAGGACGCTTGATCGGGACTTCAACACGGACCACGTGGCTGAGACGCCGACAATCTCAAATGACACCTGCTAGCACTACGATGGCTTGCCGACGGACGGCCGCCGGCGCCTGTGGCTCTCGCCCAGCAGCTCGGCCAGCAGAACACGCGTCTGATGGCCCTTCCAGACTTTCTGGACCCGAACCGCGGCGTCGCCTAGCTGCTGCTCGCCCCGAAAAGCCTCCAGCTCCTTGAGTGGCAGCAGTGCGCGGGTCTGGATCGTTGCGGATTGAGCCTTTCGCTGAGCCTTCGCGACTGTCACGAGCGTCGATGTCTCGTGCGCGTACGCCATGTGAAGCACGCTCTCTCCGATATGGAACTGGGCCAGCAGCGTGGCGCCGTCGCTGCTTGGAGCTGACGCGGACGGAAACGTGGCATTCCAGATCTTGACGAAGCCGTCAAGCCCGCTCGAGAGCAGCAGGGACGAGGTGTCGGTCCACTGCAGACCAGTGACGGCCCCCACGTGCGCTCCGAACCGCCGCTTAGACCGCAGAGACGTCCCGATCGCAGCGGCACTGCTGTCGCGAGTGTTGAGGTTGACGATCGATATCCACGACTTGAGGCAGCCCGCGGACTCGGCGACGGCAGCGAACATCCCCGCGCGATCGACGGCAGCAAGGTGCACGGCGAGTGCGAACCGGTGGCGCCGCGTACTCTCGAGAGAGGCCGACTGGACGCTGCGAGGGTCGCCGCTCTTCTCCGCGCTTGAGCTCGACGGCGGGGCCAGCCGAACAATGTCGACGTGAGGCGCGTTGCGAAACGTGAGCACCATCACTGCGCGTCTGCGGCCGCCGTTGCGCTGCTGATGCGAGCGCCATCAGCTGAGCGAACGGTGTGGAGCAACTGGAGCGGCTGCGACTGCGATCGATCGATGGCGTATACGGCCACGGTGAGGTGCAAGTCGGTCAGCGCGAGCAGCTTGCCGCTGTCTACGAACGCGACGGCACGCACTCCACCGTCGAATGCGCCAGCCAATGTGATGGTTTGAGTTGCCAGCTGCTTGGCTGTTACCGTGTTGCTGCCGGAAGCGTTGTTGTTGTTGCTGTTGCTGGCACCAGAGGCGCTCGCTTTGGGCCGAACTTGGGACTGCGCGCCTCGAAACGACGGACCCCGAGCGTTAGGAGCGCGCGGAGGTTGTCCAGGCGCCGCAACCATCGAGCGACCAATAGAGTACAAGGCGATCTGCACGTCCCCTCCCGGTTTCGCCGCCTTGATTTTCGACTTGCTGCCCACTGCCGCAGCCGAAGGCGTCGCGTCGGTCACGACCGCTAAGGTCTGCGTGTGATCGCTCCAAGCGACTGCTGCCCTGCTTCCGTCCATTCGGATCGACGGCGCGAGTCTCACGGAAGCCAGCGTCTTGGCGGCCAGCAGCACGACGGTAAACGAGCCACTGCCACCGCCGGAGTCTGACTCGGATGGGGCGCACACAGCTACCACTTGGCGGTCGTTGTCGCCGTCGATCCTCATCACGGTTGGTCTCGCATGCTGTTGAGCCAGAGGCAGCGTCCGTTCGGCGAGACGGTCGGCCCTCAGCTTGGCCGCCATCTCTACGCGCGTCACTGGCGTCACGGCGCTGCCTTCCTCGTTCTCGCACACGCAGTAGTACTCGCCCGCGACGCGCTTCGACATGCGCAGCAGCGTCAGCGTGCAGGCTCGCGCCCCTCGCCTCAGAGAAGCTGGATCCTCTGCGTCGTCGTCGTCTACCGGCTTCCCGTTGAAGAACCACTGGCGGCGACGCGAGAAGCGCACGTTCACGCGCAGACGCACGCGGTCGCCCTCCCTCGCGGCGATCAGCGACGCGGGCACTTGATCCAGCACTGGGAGGCGCACCACGGATGGATCCAGGCCGAGCGCGAGCTTCTTGGCGCGCAGACGAACGAGAGCGGCGTTGCGAGCGGCCATTTCGGCCGCCAAACGCTCGTCCTGCTCGCGGCGCTGCTGCTCGGCCTACTGCTGCTCCAGGCGTCGCTGGTCCAGCTGCTCCGCCTCTTGGTCCTCCCGGATCCAATCGGCGGTGGGCGTGAACACCTGACGGAGCGCAACGAGGCGCTCAATCAGCTCCATGTCGTCGCGCGCGAGCTTCTGGAGCGTCTCAACGCTGGCGACCACGCCCTCGAGCCCGGCGGTGAATCCGAAGGTGGCGACCACCCGCGCGAACACGTCGATCGCCATCGGCAGATACGTCTATCGCACCACAGCGACGTTATAAGTTGGCCGACCACTCTGGATGCGAGAACGACGGACGCAAGGGGTGACTCACGTGGAAGATCAAGGCGACGTCGCCCTGGGCTGCCGCAACAAGCAGAACCTGGTCAGATCCGTCAGCAATGGTGACATCTTGTGAGCGCGACGTACCTGCGTCAAGTGCGTCGTGTAGCCGCTTGCGAACGGCCGGGTTCGCGAGCGCGTCCAGCACCTGGTCGGCCATGGCTGAGCATTCACAGTCACATAGCCCGACCCAGGTCAGCCTCCGTGCTAGCCGCGCGTATTGAACACTAACTGGGTTAACATACCTAGTGCGGTGGCCCTGTCGAGCGGCTCGAAGCCCGGGCGCACGCCCTCGCGCGGCTTGCGCTGGTTGAAGTCGGGCGAAACGACGCCGCAGCTGCGGCACTGGACGAGGTGGCCACTTGCATGAGCGGCGACGCGCTTGATGGCGTGCTGGACGACGTTCCGACTCCCGCAGGCGACGCAGAAGCCGTTGACGGCGCGCGCGCTCAGCTGCTTCCCCATTAGAGGTGATCGATCGCTCCAATATGGAAGAGTTCGTGTATTTCGGGAGCCCCGACGGAGTGGTGAACGGCCATGAGGTCATGACGCTTGGCGGCGCGATCTTTGGGCGAACAGACACGCGTTGACGTCAGGAGACGGGTGACGCTTGGCTTCGAGGGGGTTAGTACTCAACTTGAGGCGATAAGCAGAACCAGTAGAGGCGTCATGAAGGACTCTCGCGAGCCGATTGCCCACGGGAATGAAGAGGAGGAGGAGGAGCCGCCGATGCTGGGGGACGAAGACGACGCCCCGCTGCTGGAGACCGACGGCGACAACCAGCGAGAGGAAGCGGCGGCGGCCCCGTCGAGCGCCTCGGACGCGAGTCTGATGGAGGAGATATTGGCGGTCGCGGCGCGCGCAAAGGACGAGAAGCGCCGCGTGAGCGAGCGCGAGCGCAACCGCAAGGCCTTCGGGGACGGACTGAAGAAGGGCTTCTTCAACCGGCCAGCGAAGGCGACGGACAGGCAGAGGAAGGCGGGCGCGAACCAGCCCAAGGCGGGCATCCCGTCGGTGCGTTGGTGGTTGTTGACGTAAGATACCTTGGGCTGGTTCTTGGAGTGGATCTGACGCGGTGTCCACTGCAGCGCGAGGAGCGGCTGCGGATCGTCAAGCCGCCGACGCCCGAGGCGGACGCGGAAACTGCCGCCAATACGCCCTCGTTTGTGTTCCCCGAGGTGCAGGAGGCCATGAAGGGCGCCGAGCAGCTCGACCCCAAGGGTGCGTGCGTCTTGTGATTGTAGTGCTGATGGAGGAGGAGGAGGCTGATGACCGTGTTGACTACAGAGTGGATGAACGCGCAGTTCTTCGAGAAGCTCGCGCAGAACCCGAGGCTGTCGCAGGGTGAGTAAAGTCGAGTTGAGCAGCATGCGCTGGTGCGGGTGCTGACGGATGCCGACGGATGTCATTGCGGCCGCCGCCAGCGCTGCGCAACCCGGCGTTCTCGCAGGCGATCGCAGACATGCAGGCCGACCCGCGCGCCGCGATGCTCAAGTACCAGAAGGACGCGGCCGTGTCGGCCATGCTGCGCGACTTCATGGCCTTCCTCGGCGCGCACTTCGAGGAGGTGCGTCGGGTCTCGCTCTAGGATTGTTGCGGGGTCTGTCACTGACCGTGTCGACGCGTGTGGCGGCCTTCAGATAGGCAAGCAGGCCGCAAACAGCCAGCAGCAGCACGTTGCGCCCCCGCAGGCGGCCGCCTCCAAGCCTGCAGCCATCCAGGACCTGGACGCCACGCGGCGCGCTGCGCTCTCCGACATGCCGCGGTCGCCGCAGGAGGAGGCGCAGGTGCAGAAGATCCTGGCGGAACCGGAGCTGCTGCGCGCGCTGTTGGACGGCGCGCTCATGCAGCAGCTGCGCGAGTGCCAGCAGGCGCCGGGGAAGCTGCGGGAGCAGCTGGCGGACGCGCGCACGGGGCCTAAGCTGCGGCTGCTCATTGACAATGGACTCGTGACCTTTGACGCGTGATTTTTGCTTTTTGGCGCGAAGAACCTGTCGAAATGCATATGTTGTCGTTGATTCGCAAGAGTGACGTTCTGGAAGATGCGGTTGGGTGGGTTTTCGACCGCGACCAAGAGTTTCGGGATCTCCCCATAGTGAACGATCCGAATGGCAGGCAACATGAAGGACCAGGTCGACGCCGAGATGGCGCGCTACCGCGTGCTGCAGGAGGGTGCGTGGCGCCCGCATAAACTGTGGTAGAGAGGTGCCCACTGACGACCGGCGTGGCGCGACAGAGATGACGACGCTGGCGGCGCAGCGGCAGCAGTTCGCGCAGCAGGCCAACGAGAACACCATGGTGCAGAAGGTGGGCTCTGCGCCTGCATGTCGGGGTTAACCAAAGAGACGCCCCGCGACTGACAGATGAATGACTGGCAGGAGCTGGCGCTGCTGGACGGCGAGGCCAAGGTGTTCAAGCTCATCGGGCCGGTGCTGCTCAAGCAGGACGTGGGCGAGGCCAAGGTGAACGTGGACAAGCGCCTCGAGTTCATCAACAACGAGCTGTGCGTGCGCTTCCTAGGGTGCTTATCGTAGTATACTGCAGTGGCTGACTGGATGGGTGCGTGTGACGGATGCGCGGACGGACCGACCGACAGGGCCAAGGTGACCAAGAAGATCGAGCTGAAGGAGAAGGACGCGGTCGAGATCCGCACCAAGGTGCGACCTGTCAACGCTCACAGGACATTACAGGTTGATGAGCTCACTTCTTTCTATACACCGACGCAGATCCAGCACATGCAGATGGAGATGCAGAAGCAGGCGGCCGAGGCAGCCCGCGGCGCCGTCGCCTCGCACTGATCGGCCTCCCGGCCGCGCGAGGCGACCGCAAAGCCGTCGCCGTTTCCATAATATAGCGTCAAGAGCCCCTGGCTGCTAATATTCGATAAAATGCGCGTGGTTGGTTCATTCCTCTCGTCTCCTCACCCAGTCTACAAACGATCCCTCACAGCGTCCAGTCCAGGCCGAGCGCTTCCAGGCGGTGCGGGCGCGCGCCCAGCAGCTCGCGGGGCACGCGCGCGGCCACCTCGCTCAGCGTCGTGCGCGCCACGGGCGTCGCGTGCAGCGTGTGGCGGCCGGCGTCGTGCACACGCACGAGCACGTAGTCGCCCCTGGCCGCGCGCACGCCGCCGCTACTGACGCCCTCGAGCGGGGAGAAGCGGTCATCCGCCGGCCCGGTGGCCTGGCGCAGTGCGTCGTACGCGCCCAGCGACGCCGGCATGGCCGTGTCCGTGAACACGCAGCGCTTGTTGGTGTCCGTGAGGCCCGTGAGCTTGGGGTTCTCGTCCGTCGAGCGGCGGCTGGGGCCCTGGACGAGCACCACGTGCAGCCGCCCGCCGTCCTCGACCGCGTTCTTGCGCGTCACGACCGTGCTGAACGTGTCGATTACCTCCTGCAGCCGCCGCAGCTTGACGTCGGTCGGCACGTCGTCGTCCATGCGGTGCGCCGCGTGGGTGCGCGCGCGGACCGAGTAGGCGAACATGAAGGCCTGGTCGTAGGCGACCTGGCGCATGAGCGTCAGCGTGTCCGCGTGCTCGGCCTCCGTCTCGCCGCAGAAGCCCGCGATGAAGTCGGACGACAGCGCCACGCCCGGGATGCGCGCACGGATGTTGTCGACCAGCGCCAGGTACGCCTCGCGCGAGTAGCCGCGGCGCATGCGCGCGAGCACCGACGTGGAGCCGCTCTGCGCGGGCATGTGCAGCTGCTTGCAGATGTTGAAGCGCTCGTTGACGAGGTCGAGCACGTCGTCCGGGAAGTCCTTGGGGTGCGGCGACGTGAAGCGCACGCGCAGCTCCGGGTCGACGCGCGAGACGTGGTCCAGCAGGTCGACGAAGCGGAAGCCGCGCGCGTCGCGCGACCGGAACATGTTGTCGAAACCGTCCGCGGCCACGTACCCGCGCCCGTTCTCGGCGGCGCCGTCCGACTTGCGGTCGTGGAACGAGTTGACGTTCTGGCCGAGCAGCACGACCTCCTTGACGCCCTGGTCGCACAGCGCGCGCACCTCGCCCACGATGGAGTGCAGGTCGCGGCTGCGCTCGCGGCCGCGCGTGAAGGGCACGATGCAGTAGGAGCACATGTTGTTGCAGCCGCGCATGATGGAGACGAAGGCCGAGGGCGACGTCGGGTCGGAGCGCACGGGCGCGATGTCGGCGTACGTCTCGTCCAGCGACAGCTGCACGTTGACGGCAGCCTCGCCCTGCGCGCGCACGACGGCCAGCAGGTTGGGGATGTCGCGGTAGGCGTCGGGCCCGACCACGAGGTCCACCATCTTGTCCGACTCGAGCAGCTTGGTCTTGAGGCGCTCGGCCATGCAGCCCAGCACGCCCACGGTCGGCAGCCGCGCCTGCTTGGCCTTGGTGCGCAGCAGCTTGGCCTTGAGCTGCCGGAACTGCTCCAGCCGGTTCCAGATCTTGGCCTCGGCGTTCTCGCGCACCGCGCACGTGTTGAGCAGCACCACGTCGGCGTCCTCGGCGCGCGCGGCCGGCGCAAACGCGTGCTCCAGCAGGATTGCGCGCACGATCTCCGAGTCGGCCGCGTTCATCTGGCAGCCGTACGTCTCGATGAAGAAGGAACGCCGCGCCGCGTCCGCCTCTCCATCCGCCTCACCCTCCAGCTCCTGCAGCGACCGCACGCGCCGCGAGTCGTCCAGGCTCGCCGGCAGGCTCATGCCGCTCGGCTCGGACGCGTCGCCCGCGTGGTGGTGGTGGTGGTGGTGGTGCGGCTGCTCCTGCTCGCGCCGGATGAAGTCGCCCAGCGCCTTGCCGTCCACGGGGAGCCGCGAACGGTGCACCTTGACGTCCGAGCGCGCACGCGCCTGGAAGCGCCCCAGACGCGCCGCCGCGCGCCGCCCGACCAGCATTTTGGTGGTGTCCTTGGTCAGTAATGTAGTGGTGGGTGCAGTGACGCGAAGCTTTTCACTGGCCAAAGGCGCCGCAGCAACCTGGCATACAGCATACCCCGTTGAAACGGATCCTTGGTGTGCATTGCTTAACCTGATAACCTGTAATTGTAATGATCAACTGCTCAACTCAATGAAACTGTCTAATAGAATATCAAAATGATATCCGGTTTTGCAGTTTCGTTCCCGCCAAAACCGGGCAGCTCCCGCGCCAACAACACCACAGGCACTGCGACTGACAGTGAACTTCCCTAATACGAAGTGAAGCCACCGCCTTCCTCGGGTCGCTGCACTTGCTACGCTTCCTACCGTACCCGGCGATGGTGTGGAGCTGCGCGCTGTGCACGTTCGAGAACGCGGCGGGCGCGTCGCGCTGCGCGATCTGCGAGCACCCGGCAGCAGCGACCACGGCGTCGTCGAAGGCGTCACCTTCTGCGACTACCAAGACCAACGAGCGCGCGCCCAAGAAACCCAAGACGGCGGCCGAGGGCAGGAACAAGGTGCAGGCCATGCTGGCGGGCGTGGGCAGCTCGCGGGAGGCCGAGGCGCGGCGGCTGCAGCGCAAGGTGCAGCAGATGCGCGAGCTGGGCATCGACCTGCCCACCAGCGAGATGCTGCCGCTGCTGGCGCGCCACTGCTACAGTGTGCCCGTCGCAGCCAACGCCTACTTCGAGCGCATGGCGCTGGCCGAGTCGAGCGCCGGCGCTGCGCACGACGACGAGACGGCGCACCGCATCGAGCGCTTGGTCGAGCACTTCGAGCGCGGGTTTGCGCGCGACTGGCCCGGGTTCCGGCTGCTGGGCAGCGCCAGCATGGCCGCGACGGTCACGCGCTCGGGCGTGAAGCTGCGCGCGGGGCAGGAGCTCGTGCTGCAGGCCGAGAACGTCGGCAAGAAGCGCCTGCGGCCAGGAGGAGGCAGTGTCAGCAGCCACGGATCGTCGCCCTCAACGTCCTCGACGTCGTCAACGTCGTCGACGTCGTCGCCTTCCACGCCCGTGACCGCCAACGGCTTCGTGCGCATCCTTGACGTGTCCCAGTCTCAGGTACGAAATACCGAAGAAGGCAGCAGCAGGCTCTGTTCCAGCGTGTCGCCGTGCTCTCTGACCACTGAATGGCGTGCTCAATACAGATCGGACGCCTGGAGCGCGAGCTGGAGGTGGCGCTGCACCCGCTGATGAAGGAGAGGCTCGTGGCGCTGGGCGGGATGTGCCGCGCCGCGCCGCTGTCGACTCAGATGTTTGCGGCCTTTGAGGTATGGCTTCGGTCCATTACGATGTGTAGTTACTGCTGCCACTGGTCTCACGCACGTTGCGACGCCCGCCGCAGGTGACGGCGTTTGTCTACGTGAACGAGCGGGCGTTCTCCATCTTTGACGAGGAGCACCCGCAGTTCTACCTGGCCGACGCCTTGTACTCGCTGCTCGAGATGCTCAAGCCAAAGACTGACGGCAATACCGGCGCGGTCGCCGTGTCCGCGTCCGCAGACGTGACGGGGTCGGCGCACGCTGCCGACCTGAACATGCTCTTCTCCGAGTGCGTGGGCTCGAACGACATGCTGACGACGACTGGCGGCAACGAGCAGGAGCGCGGCGCCGACCCGAGCGAGCAGTTGGCACCGTACCTGCACGCCATCGAGCTGCGCGACCACCAGAAGCAGGCGCTGCGCTGGATGCTCTGGCGGGAGCGGCTCGACCAGTCGCGAGCGGGAGACGAGGCGGTCGACGACGAGGACGCCATCGACCCCGTACGTTGTCCTGCGTTCACGCTGCGGTCATCAAAAAGTGGAGAGACTGACTTGTACGTGATGCAGATGTGGGAGGAGCGGCGCTTCCACGGCGACGCGAGCGGGTGCTACTACATGAACCAGTTCGAGAAGATCGCGAGTCTGCGCCGACCAAAGCCGCCGAAGCCTTGCCTCGGCGGCATCCTGGCCGACGACATGGGCATGGGTGCGTGCTTGGGTTATCGGCATCTGCTGCTTGGAGTCGTGACTCAAACTAACGTCCATGACCGACTGACTGACTGACCGACCGGTAGGCAAAACCATGATGATGCTGTCGCTCATCGCGCACCGCAAGCACTTCGACGCTTCGACTGGGAACGGCGAGGCGCGCGACCAGCGCCAGCGATCCATCTTTGAGCAGAGGCGAGCTGGCGACGACCACGAACCATCCAAGACGCTGATCGTGTGTCCGCTGAGTCTGCTGCACCAGTGGAAGAACGAGGTCGAGGAGCGCTTCCGGCCGCAGTCGTTCAGCGTCTACGTCTACTACGGCGACGAGCGCGACTCGGCGTCTTCGGCGCTGGCGAGCGCTGACGTGGTGCTGACCACGTACGGCGTGCTGTCATCTCAACACGACAAGACGGGCACGGAAGGGGCTCTGACGCGCACGGCGTGGCACCGGGTCATCCTGGACGAGGCGCACAGCATCAAGAACCGTGCGACCAACTACTTCCGCGCGTGCGCGTCACTGCGGGCGCGGCACCGCTGGTGCCTGACGGGCACTCCCATCCAGAACTCGCTGGACGACGTCTTCTCCTTGCTGAGCTTCCTGCAGTACGAGCCGTGGTCGCGTGTGGCGTGGTGGAAGCGCGTGATCGCGCGGCCGTTCGAGAGCGGAGAGGCCGCGAGCGCCCTCGCGCGCCTCAAGGCCATCCTGACGCCGGTGCTGCTGCGTCGAACCAAGCACTCGAGGGACAAGCGCGGGGAGCTCATCGTGCGACTGCCCACGAAGAAGGTGGAGCTCGTCACGCTGTCGTTCTCGCCCGACGAGCGCGCCTTCTACCGCGCCGTCTACGACAAGAGCCGCGCCGAGTTCAACGGGTTCGTGGCCAGCGGGTCCGCCATGTCGAGCTACGTGGCGATCTTCGCGCTGCTGCTGCGTCTGCGCCAGGCGTGCGACCACCCGCTGCTCGCTCTCGGCCGCGACCTTGAGCAGGTAGCCGATAGCGGCGCTGGAGTCGACCATGAGGCCGGCAACGCGACGGTAGCGTCGTCCTCGTCGTTCCAGTTCCGGCCGCGGCCGGACGAGAGCACGGACGCGTACTACCGGCGCATCTCGGCGCAGCTGCAGCAGGACCTGCAGGCGACGTCGGACGCGCTAACGGTCGAGAAGAGCGGCACTCGTCCCCATGACGACGCCTCCAGCACTACAGCTGGCACCCAAGATGGAATGCAAGCGTCGCCGTCCGGGACTGGGCTGACGCGCGCGTACATTGAGCGCGTGATGACGCAGGTCGAGGACGGGCTCGAGTCGCAGGAGTGCCCGATCTGCCTCGACCCGCCGCGGGACGGCGTGCTCACGCCCTGCGCGCACGTGCTGTGCGTCTCGTGCCTGCGCGACAGCCTCTCGACCGACCCGGACATGGGCTGCCCGGTGTGCCGCGCGCCCGTCGACATGGACAAGGTGTTCGTGCTGCCCAAGCCGAGCGAGGAGGCGAGCGAGGAGCGAGAGACCTCGGTATCTCATGGAGCAGACGCGCATCAAGACTCCGCGGCCGCAACGGCCGCTCCACCGTCGCCTAGTGACGACGCCAGCGACGGCGGCGACGTGTTCATGAGCGCCAAGCTGCGGCAGCTCGTGCGCGACCTCGAGGCGGTGCGCGCGGAGGACAGGAGCAGCGCAGACAGCACGCTGGCCAAGCGCAAGGTGGTCGTGTTCTCGCAGTGGACGCTGATGCTGGAGATGGCGGCCAAGGTGCTCGCCCGCCGCGGCTTCCGCTGCTCCGTGTTCCACGGCAGCATGAGCCAGGAGGCGCGCGAGTGCGTGCTGACGGCGTTCGCCAGGGACCCGGCGGCCGACGTGCTGGTCATCAGTCTCAAGGCTGGCGGCGTGGGGCTGAACCTCACGTGCGCGTCCGTGGTGGTGCTGCTCGACCCGTGGTGGAACCCGGGCGTGGAGGAGCAGGCCATCGACCGCGTGCACCGCCTAGGGCAGACGCGCGACGTGCTCGTCCGGCGCTACGTGGTGGACGACACGGTGGAGGGGATGATGCTGGCGCTGCAGGAGCGCAAGCAGGCGCTGGCGTCGCACGCGCTCGTGGTCGCCAGGGACGACTCGGCCAGCGGCCGGCGACCCAACGAGCGCGCGCTCAACCTGGACGACCTCAAGCGGTTCTTCCATTGAGGCGGGCGGGAGGAGTGGACTGCCGTACAACTAGGCAGCTGCTCCGATGGTCAGGCGCTGCCTTCGCCGCAGCAGTGCGCTAAGCCTGACGCGCGACGGGTTCGAGCGCGAGCGTTCGCACGCGCCAAATATAGCAGTACAAGGCGGATGCGCGTCACCTCCACGCTCGTGTGGACGCACGAAACGATCCGGGCTGCCCGAAGCGACGCCAGCTCCTCCCCTTTGCCGAGCGCACGCGCAGTTCCCGACCGTCCGCCCGCCCGACGTCACTCACTGCGTAGACCCTGCGCGCCGCCTTCGACGACCAGCCGCCGCCATGCACGACGCGCTCTGGACCGACCTGATCATCGCCTGCGCCGTCATCTTCGTGGTGCTGGCGCCCGCGCGCTTCTTCCGCGTCAAGGAGGCGCCGGCCGCGTCGTCTCCGTCGTCCACCAAGTCGGCGCCCACGCGTTCGCCACACTCGCGTTTACAACAGCGGCGAAGCGGGACCTCCGCGCCGCTGATTGGTCGAAACAACGGTCGTAGCCGCGTCTCATTGGCGGTAAAGCACCACCACCTGTAATAAAACGCCGTTCTTGTATTCCTCAACCACACAACACCCTCCACTCCAAGCAGCCACCAGATCATTGCATCCACACCTGTTTAACGTCGACGAACAACGAAGCCGGTGGAACGCTCGAAGCGCTCGCTGCGTCGGTCGATGGCGGCGCACGGAGGCAACGCGGGCGGCCGGAAGCGCGGGGCGTCGCCCTGGGAGGCGGCGGCGGCCGGCGCCGTCGCGGGAGGTACCGTTTGTAATCAGCCAGCGTCGAAAGAAGCGTCGAAAGACGACGAGCGACTCACATGCTGTTGATGGTGTGACGCAGGCATGACGCGCGTGGTGGTCGCGCCACTGGACCTGATCAAGATCCGGTGCGTTCAATCAATAGCTTAGCCTTACGACGCTCTTCCGACCGCGCCCATTGCTCACTGGGCTCTCCCGATGACAGCTTCCAGGTGCAGCAGGCGCCCATCAAGGCGGCCGCGTCCTCGGCCAAGTACACGGGCGTGCTGCACGCGGTGGGCAGCGTCTACCGCGAGGAGGGCCTGCGCAGCTTCTGGCGCGGCAACCTGGCGGCCACGGGGCTCTGGGTCTCGTACTCGGCGCTGCAGTTCAGCAGCTACCGCGCGCTGGCGGGCGCCAGCTCCCGCGCCCTCGGCCCGGACTTCTGCGACGCGCACAAGGCCACGCTGAGCGCTGCACACGGCGCGCTCGCCGGGGTGGTCGCCACGGCGCTCACGTACCCTCTGGACCTGTTCCGCACGGTGTTCGCGAGCCAGGGCGTGCCCAAGCGATTCCCGACCACGCGCGCGCTGGCGGCGCACATGTGGGCGACGCGCGGCGTCCGCGGGTTCTACAGCGGCCTGCCGTCGACGCTGCTGCAAATCGCGCCGTACATGGGGCTCAGCTTCGGCATCTACTCGTCGCTCAACTCGCTGGTGGCGACGCACCGCCGGGACAAGGACGCCGCCGAGCTGAGCGTGGCGCTGACGGTGCTGTCGTACGTCGGGACGGGCGGCGCGGCCGGGTTCGCGTCCAAGCTGGCCGTCTACCCGCTGGACACGCTCAAGAAGCGCATGCAGATGCGCCAGGTGCCGCGCGACGCGTCCTACGGCGTCATCCCCATGTACGCGTCCACGCGCGCGTGCCTGGTGGACGTGCTGCGGCGCGAGGGCGTCATGGGGCTGTACAAGGGCACGGCGCCCAGCCTGATCAAGTCGGTGGTCGCGCACAGCTCCACCTTCGCGTCGTACGAGGTCGCGGTGCTGCTCATCCGCCGGTGGGAGTTCCAGCGCGGCTGGGAAGACTTGACATAGACGTAGTAGTTGTCGCCCGTGGTGTTGGTGGTCGCTGATTTTTCTTTTACTGAAAGCGCTGCCGCGTTAAATAGATCTCGGTCCTACACTCGGTAGGAGTAGCGTCGCAGGTGAACTCTCGCCCGCCACCCCAAAGCAAAGGCATCGCGGGCGTCTCCGTCTCTTCTTCTTCATGTTGGTGTCCGATCGCCTCATGTGGCGCCGACGTCGGATCGGGAGGACGAAGGCGAGAGCGGCGCGGCCGCGGCGGTTGAGGACGTCGCGGCCGTGATCGGCGCCTGGTGCTTGTAGAACTCCTCGAGGAAGTGCAGGCGCTTGGCGTTGTTGACTAGCCGCTCCATCGACATCTGCGGTCCGGCAGCAAGGTATCGTATCAGACGTGAGTGCTACGCCATCCGACTCAGCACGCGGCAAGCGAAAGCGACAGCCACAACGACACCCAAAGCGACGCACCTGCTTGATGTCGTTCACGACGAAGCGCCGGATCGCCTCGGTCTCGCTCAGGTCGAATACGGCGCCGTTGCCTCGCGTCGCAGAGACCGACCGAGCGCCTCGGCTGCCGCGCCCGCTGTTGAGCGTGCTGCTGGTCGTGGGCGACGTGACCGCCATCTCCGCGGACCCTTTTCGCCGCAGCCGCGCGGTCACCGCCGCCGAGGACGGCGAGTCTGTGCGGCTGGACGAGCTGCCGCCCGAGATTGAGCGCTTGAGCTCCACGGCCTGGATGTTGCGCGCGATGAAGTCCTTGGAGGTCGTGCGCTTCTTCCGGAGCCCGTTCTGGTTGGCACCACACAGTCCATTAGCATAACGCTGACACTAGCGACGCTCACCCAACGTGGCCGATTACCTGTGGCGACGGCGGCGGCGCGGCGGCGAGCCTTCCCGTCCCGCAACTGTTGCTACCTCTGCCGGCCTGCGCCGCCCGCGAGCCCTCGGACGTGCGCTGGAGCTTGTGGCGGTTCCCGTGCGCGCCAACGACGTCGTCAGTCGGCCGGAGCGCGTTGGCAAAGCCCTGCGAGTGCTCGTCGCCCCCCTCGCCGCCGCCAAGGAGGCTCGACGACTGCACGCGGTTCTGGAAGACCAGCTCGAGCTGGTTCACGCGCGCCTGCAGCGCGTCCTTCCATACCTCTTCGTCGTCATCGTCGTCCGCCCAGTCGGCCATCGACTTGTTCTGCGCCACAGCAACCGGTCAGTCCACCGGACGCACCCCCATCATCAGAGGACATCAGAGTCAGCACGCACCGACGCGACCCCATTGTCGGCTGCTGCCGCATCAACGGCGTCATTGCTGTCCACCAGCAGATCGTCCCCGTCCCCGGGCGCCGCATCGTCGCTCCACATGCCGTCGTCGTCTTCCTCTCGCTCCTCCTCCTGCTCCTCCTCCTGCTTGTCGTCCGTCTCGCCCGCCGCGCACTCCTCGCCAGCGTCCAGCGCGACCTCCAGCGCGCCGTCCGCCGCCTGCTGCTCCTTGGCCGCGCGCTCCTCGTCCCCGAAGATGGAGCGGAACGTGCGGTTCGCGCCCATGTCCCTCATGTCCTCGTTCAGCATCCAGGCGCGCGCAGCTCTGCTCGCTGCCTCCTCGGGCCAATAGCGTTGTGTTCCGTCGGCGGGGGGCGGAGACCGAGCGACTGGCTGGGCGACTGACCGACCGAGCGACTGCGGGACCGAAGGACGAATGACAGAGGGAGCGCCGCCTTCATGCACGCATGAGCCAGCCGCGCCCTTTCTTTCTCGACCGTCGCGTTTGTTTTGCCGTCGGTCATTCCGCCCCAAAGGAGGAGGAAGGGGGGACCGACCGGCGTAAAATTCGCGTAAACTACGCCCGTTTTCTATCCGGAAAGTTGCGACGCCATACAAACCCCAAGTGGGTGGAGGAGGCCACTTATAATAGGTACTGCAGCGAGAATTTTGAGCGCAAAACGTCAACCTTGGGCGCGAAAGTGACGCCACCGGAAGGAATCGGCGCGCTGATACTTGGAGTCGCTCCTTCCGGCAGCGCTCTCTTGGCTGGTTGCGCCGATATTCGCGTTACGGATTGCCGCGGTTTTGGCCGGAGCTCGTGTCCGGCTCGCTACTCGCGAATTTGTCTGGTGTCTGTATCTTTGTATAGAGGGGGCAGCTCTCGCGAAAATGTGCCCAACTCGCGCTTAGGTCCGACCATTCAGGCCGCGCTTGCAGGCGACGTCGCGACGCCAGAGCTGGACGCATGAGCTCAAGGAAGCCGCGGTGCATGGACCAACGTGACGTGGAAGCACGCCACTGCTTGTCCCATGCGCTCCATGCAGCGCAGCGGCAACGGCGAGATGGGATTGATTGAGATCATGGGTTTTCGCCGTGTTCGCCGGGTAAACTCCTGTACAGTACCACACCGCCCATATCGCCAAAATTCGCCAAAATTCGCCAAATTTTGGTGTCAAATTGTGATGAAAGGTGCAAACAAAATTTTGGCGGAGCAGTATTTTTCATTACACCCACTCCAAAACAGTGATACCTACACTAAAGCGAGTAGCAGGTGTAGCCCACACCATCCGACTGTTTCTGGGGCCGTGACCTTTCGGGCACGACAAGATCCGGGTAACGAACGGCCCGTCGGCGCCATCGGTCGGTCGTTTGTTCATGAAGCGGCGGCGGCGGCTCCTTCCGTCTGTCAGTCGCGTTTGGCTCTCCGCTGCCTGTGCCAAGTCGCTTACTTCTCCTGCTCTACCGGCCAATACGCACAGCCGACAGCGCCTGCAAATCGCCCCTGGACCGACACAAGCACATGTCGCGGCAGCGATACACCCCCCGAGGACGTGCTGGAGCTGGATGCGCCGACGGAGAGTGCGTGCGAGCGCTGGCTTGTTGTTTATGCTGTGTTGGCTGACCGGTTTGTACGTTGTTTGCCGCCCCCTCTAGCGTTCCTGTGCCCGCTGAGCGCCAACACGTACGGCATCGAGTTCCTGCACTTCTCCATCACCGACTACGAGTCCAAGCACAAGATCTTTGAGATCGGCAAGGACCGCCCGGGCAAGGCCGTGCCCAAGATCGACCTGTCGCAGCCGCGCAGCGAGAGCGCGTACCGCACGATCCGGTACGAGTTCTCGGAGGACGTGCTGCGGCTGCCGGCGATCGCGACCGAGCTCGGGTTCGCTGTCGGCCCCAAGGAGGTGCGCGGCCTGCGCATGATCGAGCGCCACTACTTCCGCGATGAGATCGTCAAGAGCTACGACTTCACCTTCGGCTTCTGCATCCCCAACACGGTCAACACGTGGGAGGCCATCTACGCCATGCCGCCGCTCAGCGACGAGCTCATCAGCGACATGATCGCGCACCCGTACGCCACTGTGTCCGACAGCTTTTACTTTGTCGGCGACGAGCTCATCATGCACAACAAGGCCGAGTACAAGTACATCACGGAGGAACGCGCGCAGGCCAAGAAGTCGTACCATCCCGACGAGGACGACGAGGACGCCGACGCCAAGGGCGCCAAGGCCGACCGCGCCGACGCCAAGGGCAGCAGGGGCGCCAAGGGCTCCGGCTCGCCCGCCAAGTGGTCCAAGGAGGAGGACTACGAGTAGCTTGCTGGGGCGCACGCGGAGGGTTTCGCGAGTCGTCTCACTTCCCCCCTTCCCGTTCTCTGCGGTGGTGGGCTGTTTTCCGGTTTGTCAGTCTAGACGAACGCCACGCACAGGAAACCACAACAGCGCGCTCGCCAACAAATACAAATAGCAAACTAACGTATCCATGCACGCAATCTCAAGAAGCTTGCATTGTGGTTGGCTAGGCGGTGCGACGGCAGAGAAGCTCCCGATAGGAGCACGCAGCGTGACGCACAACTAACTTGAAGACAGCCATGGGATCGTGTTGCCGTCTTTTACGATTAAAAATGGGTATTTATTTAAAATGATTTTGTTAATCAGAATTACCAACACAACCTGCTCCCAACAGTACTTCAGTCGATGAATTTAATTTCTTTTTGAAAGAGTATACCCTAATATTTAGACGTTGGCGCGCCAAGCGCCATTCCCGCCCAAAAAATAAGGCGCTGCTGGTGCGGAACATGAAGCGCGGGCACGGGAGCGGCGGCGACGGCTATTCCCGCGAAGCGGGCGACAGCGCAAAGCGCCAGCGTCGCCGCTATGACGACCGCCCGCGCGCCGACAACCGCGACAAGCAGTGGCGGCAGGCGTCGCCGTATCGCGGCGGGGGCGGAGCGGAGCGGCCGTCTCTCGCCCCGCCTCCGCCTCCTCCTCCTGACGCCGGCCACTCGTCGCACCCGCAGGTACAGCTGCTGTCGGAGCAGAAGGAGACGGACGCACACCGCCTCGCGCAGCGGCAGAAGCAGATCGACTACGGGAAGAACACGCTCGGCTACGACCGGTACTGCGCGCAAGTGCCGCGGTGCGTGCCGGATGCGTTGACCTTAATCGAGTTGGTGGGGCAGGACTGACGAACCTGTTACTTGCGGCCTGCAGACACAAGCGCCGGCCAAAGGACCCCGTGACGCCCGACAAGACTGCGCTCGTGGGCAAGAAGGCGTTCGACCGCATGGTCAGCCAGTGGAGGCAGGCGCTGCACAAGTTCGACCCGCCGGAGCTGGCTCAGCAGCAGGAACAGCAAGGCGGCAGCAAATCCAGAGGCGACCGGCAGCAAGAGGGCGTAGCGGAGCTGGCGACTACGTCGAAGGAGCCACCAGCTGCCTCCGCGGGAGCTGCCAAGGCCGTGGAAGTGGACGCTACTGATGCAGACGCTCCGACTGTCGAGACAGCAGCTAGTAGCCGCTCCATTTTCGACAATTTCGATGAAGCGGACGTGGAAGTCGACGAAGACGATGACGACGATGACGATCTCCTGTAGCCGAGTGAGACGATCGCGCATTGTAATTCGGCTTTCTGGTACACTACTTCCACCGCGGGGCTTAAATGATTGTAGACGTTGCAGCCGTCATTTGCAACCAAAGCATTGTATTGCCGCATCCTACCGCGAGGCGAGGAACTGCCGTCGCAGCGCCAGCGCCTCGAGGAACAGGTCCATGTCCAGGCTGTCGACGTTGCGAGCCACGCGCGCCACCAGCCGCACTTCCTGCCGTCCGTTCTGCGCCGCGTCGCCCAAGTCAGTCGAGTGTGAATGCGATCAATGCAAGGGCAGCCAGCAGCAACACACGCACGTTCATGGCGCGGTAGGTCTCGCCCAGGAACTGGAACATGGAGCCGATGCGCAGCTGGAGGCGGTCGGTCACGAGTTGCCGCGTCTCGATGACCATGCTCGCGCCCTGGAACGACACCTGCGCCAGGTTGCGCTGCGCGTCGAACGCGTCCAGCCTGCCCAAGGGGGTGCATCCGAATCGCGTGGTTCATTCATCAGCTCCATCAGTCGGCTGCTCCTGCCGCCCTCATGCAATCACCCGATCACCGCCAGTGGGCCGGTAGGAGACTCCAGTACCTGCCCGTGATGCGCACGGAGCCGCTCTGCAGCCTGGCGTCGGCCAGCACCTCGGCGATCTGGCAGATCTCGCAGAAGCCCGCCATCGGCCGGATGGATTAAGTCGTGCTGTTAATATGGAGCTTCACTATGGGCGTGCCCTTGTTGCTCCCATTGATGCAACCTTCGTGCAACATGGATGTTTAACGCAACATTCACGCAGCATATCCCTCGTTAGGTTGCGCGAAGGTGGGCTAGGCGCTTGACTGGCGCTCCGTAAAAGGTCGTGGCAGCGCTCCATCCAACTCGCGTCTCGGACGTCACCAAGGGCTACGAGAGATCTAGTTCAGCAAACGATGACGACGGCGGTGCATGCGGCTTCCGGCGCTGCGGCGGCGCCCAAGGAGATCCCGCGCGGCAAGCCGGTGAGCGGGCGGCCGTGGAAAACGGTGCAGAAGACGCGGTTCTCGACTGCCAAGTACACGGGCACCAGCAAGCTGAGCACGACGTGGGAGGACAAGCTGGTCAAGAAGGCGCGCGCCAAGGAGCTCAAGGCACTGCAGGACGAAATCAAGGCGCGCCGCCAAGGCGAGCGGGACGCCAAGCGCCAGGCGCGCGAGGAGAAGGAGAAGCGGCGGAAGGAGAACGAGCTCAAGTCGGCCTCGGTCCAAGTGGTGCGTCCCCCGTTTGATGTTGTTGTTGTTGTTGTTATCGCCTTGCGGTCGTGTGGCGCGTCGCTAACTTCTCTGACGCATCGCTGCAGATCTCGCGGACACACCGCATCAAGGGCATGAGCAAGAAGCAGCTGCGCAACATCAAGAAGACCATCGTCAACAAGCAGGGCGTCGTCGAGTACGTGCCGCTCTACTCCAAGTAACGAGCGGGTGCTGGGTCGAGGGCGGGTCCAGTCGGCCAGCGGACAGAGCGGCGGGTCCACGACAAAGCGAGCAAGGTGCGGGCGGCCAGCAGCCAGCGAGACAAGATGAAGTGAGCGGCGCCGCTGCTGCTGGCGGCGGGGCGTATTACTAGTATATAGACGCGAGGCATTTTCTGTTAGTTCGACTCGTGTGCTTCCCTCTACTCCGCGCGTGGTTCATCGCTCGGTGCTAACATGCGACTGCGCGCCGTCGCCATGGACCAGTTGCGCGACTCGGGAAGGTTCCCCGCGCGTTCCGACGTGCCCTGAGCCTCCTCTCGTCCCCACCGACGTATTTTTGGCCCGGCGTGCGTTGACTCGAACCCGTTCAGGCGTTGCATCGACGACTGATGGAGTTGTAGACAGCAAGCCACTCGCACGCTCGCCAAAAACCGCCGAAGAATGCCCGGATACGCGGCGGCACTCTGTCCCATTGGCGTACGTGTGAAACCTATACACCGAGCGAAAGTTGACTGAAGATCGATCGCACACCCCACGAGAACGCTGCTCAACGGACGCAAGTCGCCATCCCTGCACGCTATAGTAGTCATCCGTCTGGTACAGCCGTTCCGCCCTCCAGCTCGGACGCTGAGCCGCAGCTTCGGACGGCATTCCGCGATTCGATCCGTTGCCGACAACGCCAAGAGCCCCACCGCCCGCCAGGTACAAGGTATAGTGCTACCACCGACGACACGAGCAGTCATGGCTCGCCTGCGGTCGTTCTTGTCGCGCGTGGTCGTGTGCGCGCTCGCTGGAGCCGCGGTCGGCCACTCGAGTGCGCGGGCCGCGAGCTTCCGTCTGCCGGGCATCAACTACAACACGCGGCTCGGCCCTGACTGGGCAGTCAAATGCAAGGACGCGGCTGCCGTCGCGAGCGACATGGCCACCATCAGCCAAGTGGCCGACGCCGTGCGGCTCTTCAGCCTCACGGACTGCGCGCAGTCGGAGTTGGTCGTGCCCGCAGCCATCAGCGCGGGTCTGCGGGTCTCGCTCGGTCTCTGGGTGAGCGGGGACGACAGCGTGTTCGCCGCCGAGCGCGCGCAGCTCGAGTCGCTGCTGCAGAGCCACCTCGAGTGGTTCAAGAACGGCAAGGTCGCCGACATCCACGTGGGGAGCGAGGCCATCTACCGCAAGGACGTGACGGTGCAGCAGAACGTCGCCAAGCTGCAGGATGTTCGCGCGCTGCTGGTCGAGCACGGCGTGTCGGAAGTGCCCGTGACGATCGCCGAGATCGGTGACACGTACCTGGCGTCGCCCGAGCTCATGGACGCCATGGATGTGGTGCAGGCGAACGCGTTCCCGTTCTGGGAAAAGGTGCCCGTGCGCCGAGCGGTGGGCTACCTGCGCGCGCGGATGGAGCCGCTGCTGGCGCTCGCCAGTGCCAAGAATAAGCGCGTGGAGATTGGCGAGACGGGCTGGGCGACGCAAGGCGAGAACGCGAACGCGTCCGAGGCGAGCCCAGTCAACGCCGGCCGGTACTTCGCCTCCTTCCGCGCCATGGCGACCACGTACGGGTGGAAGTTCTACTACTTCGAGGCGTTCGACGCGGCGTGGAAGGCCGAGGCCGAGGGGAAGGACACGGTGGAGGCGCACTTCGGGCTCTTCTCGGCCGACGGCGTGCTCAAGAGCGACGTCGCGACCGCTACCGGCAGCTTTGAAAGCGGGAACGCAACCGGCGCCGGCAACAGCACTACAAGCAACGGCAGCAGCAGCAACAACAGCACTTCAAGCCCCTCCAGCGCCACCGCTAGTTCGAGCAACGGCACCGCTAGCAGCTCCAACTCGACGGGCGTGTATGAGTCGGCGCCCGCCGTCGGGCTTGGACAGACCTCGGTGTCGGGGAACAGCGCAGGCGGCGGCGCAGCGTCGGCGACCGTCCATTCAGGCGGCGCCAGCTCCAGTACCAGCTCGACTGCGACCGGGACCGCGACGACCGACGCATCTGCAACGCATGGCTCGACGACCGATCCGACAGCCGCGACGACAACGAGCGACGCCTCGACGGCGGCAGTGACATCGACGACGGCGTCCACGAGCTCGACAGCTCCGGGCGGTGCACGTCGAATGTGCCGACCCGCGAAATAAAGCGTGGCGGTTGATGCGCGTGTCGTTGGTGCGTGTTCGATATAAATATATCGGTTTAGAAGGGGTATTAGATAAAGCGTGAAGAAGGAGTTGTCTCTGAGGAATGTGTGTTGGAACAAGCGGCTACTTATATGTTTTCACAGGTTATTGCAGCGTCTGAACAGGATGTTGGCGACTAGGCGAACAGGAACCTTTCAAATACCATGAAGATGTCGTTTGGGCTATCTCACCGGCCGAACGTCAGGTACATGGCTCCTCTAAAATCGAATTTATCTTCAAACTAATGTACAAATGCGTGTCGTGACTAATGGTCCCACTCGCGACTCAAACGGACGCTGCGCTGTTAATAGTCGTCTCTCGTTGCCATTCCCCCAGCCAAACTGCCCGTTGATTCCCACAAGCTCTCGACATATCCAGGAGCTGATTAAAGGATGTGCGCCGCCCAGCAATCGCCTCGCCCTTCTCTCCCCCGTCACCTCCAACAACGGGCAGTGCGAGCCGTTCCTCGGGTTGGTCTGCTGGTTGCATAGATCGCCCGAGGTGTCATAGCATCGCCGATGCTACTGTATGGCGCCTCCGATGCTGCATTGGTCGCTTTCCCGCAGTGTACAGAACAGTCGCAAATGCAAACAGCCAGCGCCTTGGCGACTGAACGCGGCGAAAGGCCGGGCCAGCGCGCGGCAGTAACGCGGCCGCGTTGGTGCACTGGAGTGTGTCGGCCGGAGCAACACGTTGCATTCCAGCGGTCACTGACGACACTGTGGTAGTGGCCTCGAGCATGTAGAGACGTGGAAAGTTATCGGAGTGGGACCGACACTGGCAGCGGGAAAGCCACATAGGACACGTCTTCCTCGGTGTGGGCGTCCGCCCGCTGCAGTCGGCCCCTCACTTCCCGATTTCACCTGTCCGCGCCAACGCTTCGCAGGTATCCACCCCATCTCGACGCCATTATGTCGCCTACCAAGTTGATCGCTGTCTCCGCGCTGACCGCCGCGGTCGCGGCCACTGCCACCGACGCCGTCGCGTTCAAGTGCCACGGCATCAACTACAACATCCGCTCGGGCCCGGACTGGGCCGACGCGTCCACCAAGTGCAAGCCGGCGGAGCAGATCGCCACCGAGCTCGCGACGCTCAAGCGGTTCACGGACCGTATCCGCCTGTACTCGCTCACGGACTGCGACCAAGCGACGGCGGTCGTGCCGGCGGCTATTGACGCCGGCCTCAAGATCGAGCTCGGGCTCTGGGTCGACTCGTACCCGGAGAACTACGCGGCCGAGAAGGCGGCGTTCGAGACGCTGCTGGCGACGGGCGTCGTCACGTCGGACAACATCGTAGGCATCCACGTGGGCAGCGAGGCCATCTACCGCGGCGACGTGGACTACGACACGGCGGTGAGCTACCTCGAGGAGATCCGCACGCTGTGCAAGGCGGACGCAAACGCCGCCGAGATCCCACTCACCATCACGGACGTGGGCAACACGTACCGCGCGTACCCGGACCTGGTGGACGCGGTTGACTTCGTGTCGGCCAACCTGTTCCCGTTCTGGGACAGCGTCGACATCGACTCGGCCGGCAGCTACTTCCTGGGCACGTACGAGCGCCTCGTGGGCATCGCGGCCGAGTACGAGGGCAACAAGACGGTGGTGATCGGCGAGACGGGCTGGCCGTACAATGGCACGGACGCGAGCGGCGGCGTCACATCGGCGGCCAACGCGGCGCAGTACTTCGGCGACTTCTACCTGCTCGCGCAGGAGCGCGGCATCGAGTACTACTACTTCTCGTCCTTCGACGAGAGCTGGAAGGCCGAGCAGTACGGCGACGACTCGGTCGAGCCGTACTTTGGCCTCTGGACGGCGGACGGCGTCATGCATGAGGCGATCGCCGCGCTCACGCTGGACGACGAGACGGTCGACGCGACGGCCGACCTATCGACGTCGGGCAGCGACCTGGAGGAGTCCCTCGCTGTGGATGCTGGCAGCCTGACGGCGGACGCGACACTGACTATTGACACGTCGTCGCTGGAGGCGCCCAGCGCGTCGGTGGACACCTCGGAGGCGACCGTCGGCGTGGAGGAGTCGCTTGACGTCGACGCCGCCAGCGAGGAGGAGGAGGACGACGAGGACGACGAGGACGACTCTGCGGCTGCTGCTGAGGACACTACCGAGACGACGGCCTCCGGCGCGTCGGACGCCGTCGCGACTGCTGTTGAGGACGCCGCGACGACTGCCACCACTATGTCCGAGACGGCCACGCCGACCAAGGGCAAAGACTGCCCCATGTGAGCGCTCGTGAACACCAGAGTCGATGAGTGAGTGAGTGAGCGAGTGTCTGGTCGTCTGAACGAATCATGCAGCGCAGTGCGTGTGGACGTCGAAGGGAGACCGTCCGTTCTGTGTGTCTGGGAAGATCGCAATGAAAAATCCACTTTGCTCCGTCGTTTGCTGCTGTAGTCGCTCGTGTCCCTCTCTCGCATCTGTTCTTGCGAGGGACAATGGCTGCGACTGGTCGCGCTGGTGCTTAAGGATCGGGACCAGAGCGAGTGAATTTACGACAACGATCGATTGTGAAGGATAGCGCGCGCCATGCGTACGCTCGTACGTGAATGCTGCGTCCGACTGCATCCGATGCTCGCTGCAATACATATCTGAGTGGGTGGGAGAGCGACGGCACGAGCTACAGTACGAATTGTTTGCGTTGCATTTCGAAGTGCGGCACATCACGGTGCCCGCGCGACGCGGCGATGGAGCGCATGAGACGGGCTGGCGGACGGCGATGCATCCATCTCGATGGAGGAAAATCCAGCCCCTTAGGGTACTGTACGTGTGTACTGTACAGAAATATCAGTGCGACATCGGGCAGTGCCGCTTCTCTTTGGAGCACCAGTCGAAAGCCCAGTTCACGCCATCAGAGGGGACCGCGGGGCGCCTCGTTCATACAGTGGTCTCCGGAGCCGGCGCAATTGACAACCGTTTCCGCATTGCGACGTGCACCAAGCCACTATCTACGTTATTGTGCTAATAGCATGTCGTAGCGTGCTCGGTGTCCGAGTCGAGGCACTGCAATTACCTGAAAGTTAGCTCGGTGAAAATCTTGGAGCGTACTGAGTTAAATTACATATCCGTGTTGAAGCTGTCGAACCGACTACCCCTAGCCGCAGGGAGATGGCGCGGCTTTTTTCGCCACACGTTCATTTGCGATCTTCGCAACGACGCAACGGCTGGGCTGCCATCTAAACGGACATACTTTATAATAGAATACTCATGTTAATATTATGTTGATAAAATGGAATTTCATGCTCTATGATACCTGCTGAACCGCATACTTGTGTAGTTTTGCGTTCATGTTGCGTTTCCGGGTGCCCGCGCACGCCATACCGTACCTGACGCCATCTGTCCGCCACCCATCCAGCACGTGTCCACCGCGATTAACTTGATGATTGTATGCCGTCGCAGGCGACCAGCTCGGCTGCTGCCACATCGCCCGCTTCTCAGTCCGTCACGAACTGTACACTCGTGCGTACACCGGACCCCACCGTCTGCACTGCCCATCGCCCAAGGGTGTCACTGCCCGCCCCAACCTGACTCCACTTGAACGGGCAGCTCTCGGGTCATTCTGGAATTTCCCCCACTCCGGTGCGACGCCTGCCTCTCCGACCCGATCGATCCGATCCAAGTCCGAGGCGTTCTTCCCACCCGAGTACTGTACGCTCAAGCTCTCTCCAAGCTTTCTTTCCTCTCTCCCTCCTTTCTCGTCACCATGGTGCGCGTGCTCGATTTCTCGGCGCTGGTCGCGGCGCTGGCGGCCTCGGTCGCGCAGGCATCGGCCGACTTCAAGCTCACGGGCATCAACTACAACATCCGCGCGGGCCCGGACTGGGCCGACGCGTCCACCAAGTGCAAGCCGTCTTCGCAAATCGCCACCGAGCTCGCGCTGCTTAAGCAGTACACAGACGTGATCCGCCTGTACTCGCTGACGGACTGCGACCAGTCGACCGCGGTGATCCCGGCGGCCATCAGCGCCGGCCTCAAGATCGAGCTCGGTCTCTGGATCGACTCGTACGAGACGAGCTACCCGAGCGAGAAGGCGGCGTTCGAGACGCTGCTGGCGACGGGCGTTGTCACGTCGGACAACGTCGTGTCCATTCACGTGGGCAGTGAGGCCGTGTACCGCGGCGACATCACGGCGGCGACGGCGATCGAGTACCTGGGCGAGATCCGCGACCTGTGCGACGCCACCGACGGCGCCGCGGACATCCCGCTCACGATCGCCGACATCGGCGACACGTACACGGCCCACCCGGAGATGATCGAGGCCGTGGACTTCGTGTCGGCCAACTACTTCCCGTTCTGGGAGAAGATCGACATCGACGAGGCGGTCGGCTACTTCTACGAGCGCTTCGAGACGATCGTCAAGCTCGCTGCTGGCTACAGCAAGGAGGTGGTGCTGGGCGAGACGGGCTGGGCGTCGGACGGCGTCGACGATGACGCCAGCGCGGCGACCGCCGCCAACGCGGCCGAGTACTTTTACGGCTTCTACAACCTCGCCAACGAGATGGGCCTCACCTACTACTACTTCTCGGCGTTCGACGAGCCGTGGAAGCTCGCGACGCTCGAGGCCAACGAGACCGTCGAGGCTTACTTTGGCCTGTTCACGGTCGACGGCGAGCTCAAGCCCGATATCGCCGCGCTGACCTTCAACGCGACGTTCTCTTCGTCCGCTTCGGGATCGGCGGTTGCAGACGTTTCCATTGATGCTTCGTCGTCCTCGACGGACAGCGATGCCGCCACCGTGGGCGACGAGACTAACGACTCCACTGGCGCTGACGACGACGTGAGCGTCGGTGACGCCGACGACGTCGACACCTCGACGGCGGACAGCGAGGAGGCCGACGCAGATGCCACCACGTCGACGGACAGCGCCACCACGTCGACCGACAGCGCCACCACATCGACCGACAGCACGACGACGTCCACCGGCAGCACCACGACGACTGACGCTTCCACCACTACGACGGCCAGCGGCTCGACGACCGACAGTTCGGCGTCGACCACGACGACCACGACGACCGCGACGTCGACCAAGGACTGCGCCATGGTCTAAAGCACCCAGCAGGCGACTGACGGTGTGTCATTCGGTAGTGCTGTACATCACACCGTAAGTCAACGAGCTACTGTACGAGCAGTCAGCTAAGATACACCGGCGCGGCGTCCTGTCTGCCGACACGAACAACTGTAGCAAATCTGAGTCCTCCCACCATCTGGTTTCGCTACAGCACCGTCCGATCTCTTTGTTTTCATATCTCGTCTTGTTGAGGTTTTAAGGTTTTCCATCCTCCTCCGAGGTTTTACCGCCCCCTTGTCGAGTGGCGGGCGTCCGCGCGATTATTTTCCTCGCGGCCCGTCGGCCGCACAAAAGAATCAGAAGCGAATAAGAAAGCGCGTCGAGGCAGCGAGCGCGCGCGGGTATCAGACGCGCAGCTCCTGAGTCTCGCGGCCGCCGCCCATCTGATCGCTCGCGCGTCATTTGGATCGCCACCACACACGTCACACACGTCGCCACCGCGGCCGATCTCGAGGGGAACATGGCGGAGGACCAGTCGCCCTCCGCGCCTGAGCAGCCGCAGGAGCGGCCGGGGTACCGCGGGCGCTGCCTGTACAAGACGGGCAAGTGCACGAACGAGCGCGCGCTTAAGACGTCGGGCGCGGCGCACAACCTGTGCGAGGAGCACCGCAACCGGCAGAACCAGCACCAGCGCAAGCTCGACGCCAAGAACCGCGTAGCGCGCAAGGACAAGCGCGGCGGCAAGCAGTCCGGGGACGCGCCGCGCGCTTCGGCCGCGCGGTTCGCGCCGTATCCTGCTGCTGCCGTGGGCGTCAAGAAGCGCAGCGCGTCGCTCGACGCCGGCGAAATGGTCGCGCTCGCGCCCGCGACGCCGTCGTCCGCCGCTTCATCCACTCAGCAGCAGCCGCTGCCGCCGTCGGCCGCGGGTCTGCATGGGCTGGCTCTCGCGCCCCCCCACCACGTAGCGTTGGCGCATGCGCCTGGAGACGCCTCCGCCGCCGCCGGTGCTGCTGCTGCTGCTGCCGTGACCGCCGCGGCCAGCAGCGCCGGCATGGTGTACCTACCGAACGGCCCGCAGCCGCCTCAGCTCGCGTACCCGTTCGTGATGCAGGACTTCGACGGCATCGTCGTGCCGCTGCCGTCGTACCTGGAGGGCCAGGACCGCATCGAGTTCCGCGCGCGCATCTACCAGAAGGTGCTCGACTTCATCTCGGAGGAGTGCATCCTCCGCTTCAGCGGCGGCGGCGGCGGCGCGCGTGTCCCACCCGACAGCAGCAACAACACCAGCAACAGCAACCACGGCGCGGCGGCGTACTCGTCGAGAGCGAACGCTGCCGATCGTGCCGCAGCGGCCAACGACACCGCCGCCAAACTCGGCGACAGCTCGGCCACTGCCGGTGGCGCCACCCGCAGCGTCAGTAGCAGTAGCATCAGTAGCAGCGGCAGCAGCAGCACCGCGACGGAGGCCAGCGCAGCGTCGCCTGCGTTCGTGGGTGCCGCCCAGCAGTTCGCCGAGGACCCAACCGGCACGGCGAGCGCCCCGTCGAGTCGGCGGCCATCGCCCTCCGCTGCGGACAGCAACGATCAGGAGCTCGGCACGGCAGCGACAGCCGCTGATGGAAGCAGCACTGGGCCTGGGACTCCGAACAGCGGAGCGCCCACTCCGACGGCCGCGCCCAAGCGACTGAAGCGCTCGGCTCGCTCGTAGTGCGGGAAGTAGGAGTATAAAGACAGGAGGGGCGTCAACAAAGGCGACGAAGCGTGTATGTATGTCGGGTGGGAAGCGAGGCCGTGCGGGCGATCGGATATCTATGAAGGACGTGTTCGTACTGCTGACAAGGTGAGGCCATTGAGTCGTGGTCTGCCATTGGCGTTCTGACGGCGAACGAGCTCGGTTCAGGCACGAAGGTGTCGTCATATTTTAAACAGAACACACAGAGCAACCGAGAGCACAGACACACCCAAATAATACTATCTTCCCTAGTCGTCGCATGAATTCCTCTCGTCGTTCGCTGGCGAGTGAGTCCCCCCCCGAACGTGAGGGCAGCGGGTCTCCACCATCGAGTCTCGTCCGCTGGACATCACCCGCTCGCCCGACGCCCGACGCTCCACGCGCACCGCCCCCGCGGAAACAGCACAAAATACTTAAATCTCGATCTCGCGGTCTACTGCGGGCTTGGCACCGCGCGCGTGGCTGCCGTCGAGCGACGTGGCGTCGAAGTCGGACTCGCTGAACGAGTACTTCTCGTCGTTGTACGACATCTCGCTGAAGCAGTCGCTCTCTCCACGGTCGCGCATGGCGGCGGCGTACTCCGAGTCGGTGACCGAGTCGGTCAGAGATAGCCCGTTGTCGTGGTGGCGCGCGAGCATGCCCGTGGACGACTCGAGCGAGAACTTGTGCATGCTCATCGTGTCGCTCTCGAAGTCGCTCAGCCCGGCGTCGCTCATGACATCGTCGGCGGCGCCGGTCGGGTGGTGATGGCCGTCGTCGTCATACTCCATCTCCTGCTTCATGCGCATGTACTCATCGTACATGTTGGCGCTCGTCGTGCACCGGTTCGCCACGTCCTGCTGCACCACCAGCTTCTCGTTGACGGCCGCGAAGCCGCCGATGCCGCCCACGACGACGCCCGGACGGCTAGCGCGGCCCTTGCCGCTGCGTCCGCTGCGGTGGCTCCTCACATCGTCGCCCAGCACGCTCGGCGAGCGCTCGCCCAGGAACCCATCGAAGCTGTTGGCGTCTTCGGTCGGCACGATCGACACGAACGACTCGTGGCTGTCGCGCCCCGCCTCCATCATGGCGATCGCGTCCGACTGCTTGCGCGACTTGTTGCCGGCGCGGCCCGTCTGCTGGCCGCCGTAGTTGCCAGTCCGGTTGCTGTTGGTGCCCGTCGTCGTCGCGGTGCTGGTGCTCGTGTTGTATCCACCGTATGCGCCGCCGCCCTTGGTCGTGTCGGGGATGTTGTTGTACGGCCCCGTGAGCGCGTCGTCGCGCTTGGACATGCCGCGCTCGCGCTTGTGGTTCGGCGGCGTGTGCAGGTCGCGTCGCGCCTTGGCCGACCGGCGTTTGCGGCGCCAGACGACGCAGCCAATCAGGAGGACCAGCAGCACCGCGACGCCGATAGCGATGTACGTGATGAGCGAGCTGGTGCTGATGGCGACGCTGCCCGAGCCGGAGGACGCCGTGGTCGCCGAGGACGACGAGTCCAGCGACGTCGAGGTGTTCGAGCTCGTGCTGGTGCTGTTGCTGCTGCCGGCGGTGGCGGAGGACGACCCGCTAGAGCTCGAGGACCACGCGTCGGCTGGAGAGAGGGGAGGGGAGGAAACGCATCAACGTCAGCACGGAGCACATGATACAGACTCGCTAACACCCAGGACACGTACTGCAGTCGTAGCGCACGCCCGTGAAGGGGCACGTGTTGGTCGTGTTGTCCTTCTCCCAGCACGAGTAGCTGTCCGCGAGCGTGTAGATGCACGGCGGGCAGTCGTCCGTGGCCGTGGTGCACGTCTCGGAGCCGTCCTTGAGGCACGTGGTGACGGTCGAGCAGAAGCTGTCGTCCTCGGCCCGGGCGTCTGCAGCGTCGAGAGAACACAAGAACACGACCGTTAGTCCAAGCGGCCATCTCTCCGGCAGCGAGGCGTACGAGCTCTTACCGACCACGAGCGCCGCGAGGGCGACCGCGAGGGAAGCGAGGGCGGGGCGGGGCATGGCGAAGGCGAAGGCGGGCGAAGGCGGGCGGTGGCGGGCGGTGGCGGGCGGTGGCGGGCGCGCGCGCTGTGGGGAAGCCGGCGGCGTCCTGTAAGTCCCGCGAGCGCAGCGAGCGGGGGAGTCCTGCTACTATATTGGCGCCGGCGCGAGCGCTTGGGAAGTAATGCAATAGTAGAGGGAGGGATGACCTGTAAAGGCGGCGGCGGGGAAGAAGCCAGAGAGTGATGGGCGAAAGAGGCAAAGCGGACAAGTGGCCACCTGGGGCGGAAGGGACTCGTAAGTCAACTTTGGACACAAAGTCGACGTATGCAAACTGATAAATCTTACTGGAGCGAGGTGACTTTGGAGGCGTGACCTAATTTCTCGGATGATGCGCATCGAAGCTGATTGACAGAGTTCAGAGCGAGCCCCTCGCGAAAACCTCTGCAAGTTGATATCATACTTTCTTTCGTGTATGCCGCTCAAGAGTTTTACAGTACTGTTGCATCTCGCAAATGTTATTAGTAGAAATTGGATATTGTCCGTGTTTTCAAAAGGGAAAATCGGCGTTGGTCCGTATGCTCAACGGGAGTTCCGTTTTTGGTTCCATATATTTTTTTAAATACGGACCCAAAAACAGTTTCTAACCCTGACTGCACGACCCGTTATCGAGCACCACGTTCGCTGCGAGTCGGGTTGATACGTGCATGACACGTTGCTCGATGGTGCCGATTCGTCAATGAGCTTACTGCGGTGGCGATTGCGCGTGTCCAAAGCTGAAACTGGGTCATTCTGCTGATTGTAGCGCCTGAAACTGTTGCATCCGGTTTCGCTTGTTGGTCACGCATTGCGTCTGCAGCTCCGCCCCTTGAGAGGTACGAACTTTTCGCCTGTTGCACTTGGTTCCAACACGACTTGGTGCTCTCATATGCTTGCCCACTACTCAGACAAGCGTTCTCACTCTCATCCACGTCGTGTTCGATCTACAAAAGACATCTGTTCTCATCCGGTAGTGCCATGACGCGCTTGATCTCATCCATGGAGTAGTGCGCCCGCTGCTGGTCTCATCCAGCGACTTGTCGACTTGGTCGCTCTCATCCGCTTCGAACCTTCAATAGAAACATCCGGCTCTCCCATCCAGTGGTTGTTATGCTTGTTCTTGCTTGATCAGCTCTCATTCGGCGTCTGTCTTCTCCCGACGTCACGGATGCTTTCATCCAGCGACCATTTCACGACCATCAAGCTCGCTCGGCCCCCATCCAGCGCTCATCTGCGCTTCGCCCACAGTGCTGCTGCCCTCATCCAGTGGCTATTGCGCCTGCTCACTCTCATCCACTCTCTTGATCAGCCCCGCTTCATTGTTCGCTTCGTCAGGCACCTTGGTAGGTGCAACTGGTGCATGGTACCAGCTGGAGTTGCTTGTTGACGGCGGCTGAGGCTGACCCGGAGAACATGGAGGTTACCAGCTGCATTACTGGGACTGAGTGAGAACGAACTATCGCACCACTGGATTTGACTCGACCGCAAAAGTTTCTCCGTGCTGTTGCGATAGAACATCGCATGAGCTAGACGATGCAAGGCTTGCTCGTGCACATAACTTCCGCGAGACTAACGGAGTCGCTGGTGAGTCGATCGAGCCCCGTGGACGTGTCGCGATGTGTTCCAGATCGGCGGCTGACTATCATACACTGGTCGATCGTGAACATGCGAGCAGGTACGAGTTGAGTCAAGCGCCGACCTCTCACAGCGGTAGGTACGTGAGATGTCGCCCGGTGTTCCCTTGTTAATCGCTGGCGCGGAGCTGACGTGGTTGTCGGCCATATCATTCCAACCTGGGTAGTCATTAGAGTCGCAACCGGCTGGCCCTCGTCACGGTAAGATATACCGCGCGTCCAACTTGAGTTTGAGCCGCTCAGCAAGGAGACTACGGTCTCATCCGAAAGCCTTGTTGTGTCTTCTTCGACATCCTAACTGACGCCAGATAGGACCATCAAGTCGGTTCAAGGACGACGTCGATATCCGCATCATGGTCCATTATCCACTCGAAGGCGTTGATCACGTCTACCTCAGCATCATCTTGGTCGTGACTCACTCGCTTGTTCCCAGCTGGTCGCGGGTGAAGCCCGTCACCTTTCACACTCCTGTCGGTATGTGTATGTCATCTCATCCGGTGCTCTGTGGCAAGCTTCGTACTCAGCAGAATACAGGTCCTCTGGTTGACAATAACTCCTGAGACCAATGCTCCCACCCGGATCCGCTTGTCGAAGTACTTCTGCGACCACCACTGTCGAGCTTCGTGTGTTCAGAGTACCAACCGCTTCGTCTCTTGACTTGATGAGTCAATACCTCTCGTCCGCCTGTTCTTCGATCGAACAGGCCACCTCACTCTCATCTATTTCCTTGTCTTCCACCAGGCTGCCGCCGTTCTCATCCAGCAGCTTCTACACTCTCGCTCTCGCTCGCGCCCTCATCCAGTTCCTTCTCCGCCTCCGATCCCTCATCCATCCAAGTTTCGTCACCGAGGTTGACGCAGACGGAGTTCGCCTTCACCACTGGCTCGGATAACTCTAGCAGCCCGCTGGCGACCAATTCATTCGCAGTTGGCGAACTTGCTTGCTTTGGCGTGGCTAGATGTTGCGGATGTCGCCGGAGTGGTAGTCGTGTACGAGCCTGCTATCGACAATCTTAACCCCTCTGTCCCCGAATTCTGTATAATACAGAATAGCAAGTTTGACAGGAATTAATAGTGCGGGAACCTATCTGCAGTTGACGTTTCGTATATTGATTTTTATATGACAAATTCTTGACGTAGGAGGATGAGCTTTGAGCGGCTAACTTATGCACCAATTAATCACTGTGTAGAAAAAGGGGTACAAAATCTGGAGAGGTTTTGCTAATCGATTTTTGGTCTCCGCTATTCTGTGCAAGATACGGGTTTGACGTGGAAATTATAATTCTACTCTGTATGTGACGGAATTATGATCTTGGAATAATACTACAACCAGAATTACATCAGCATGCAGGCGTATTCAAGTTCAATACAGAGTATCGCCGAGCATTCCTTCTGTAACGCTGTATGTTTCTGAATTCCGTATTCAGTACAATACGCAAAATTGAGATGACATGGAGTGCTTACTCTGTGTGCAATTGCCTTGTGACTTCCCATAATTCTTTTCAAAGTTGTATGGCATCAACAGATATTGTATCGGCTTCGAAAGGATAATTTTTATAAAGGTTCAAACGCATTTTATGCACCAGCAACAGTTGCACATAAAACTTTATTAGCCAATCAAAAACTAGCGATGACGATTTATGATGGAGAGGCCAAGCTAAATACAGAGAAAAAAAATGCGACATCCATCATAGTGAAACCAAGATAAAATACTCTGTAATATACAGAATAAAAACCCGGGGACAGAAGGGTTAATCAGCGCCAGGATTTGCTGTACCTACACGCTCTCTTCAGGGCGATGGGTGAGACTATGAAACGGGGCTCACCCAGAGCCCCTATTTCTGACTTACACTAAGTATATGAGGAAGCGCGCAATGCGATTCGGAAGGAAAAATCAACTCTAAGTGTATTTTACGGCGGCGGCCGACCCACGGCCGCCTGGGATCCACCCGTTAATACGGTGGACTCCCATTGGGTAAAATACTACCTAAATCCTAATATCTACCAATCACGTGTAAGGGGAAGCCCGTTACAGACTACGCGTGGGGAGGCGCTTGGAGCAACCAAAACCATGGTAGCTGTGGCTTACGCGAGCTCCGAACGTGATGCTGATTGATAGCTCCCACGGCGCGGACTGCGCGGGTACGGCGACCTATCTTGGCCGTACTGGATCGGCTGCTGGCGATTGTAGGTCACCTTGACTTGGGTAATACTTCTGCGACGGCCATGGGAAGATCGCTTGGGAACGATCAGAGCGTCGCTTGCTCTCATCTATCTGAGTAGAGTTGATGTGATCGTCTTCGCCTGGGTGTTCGTCGTTCTCACGGTCATCCCAGCGTCGGCTTGCTGGCTGAGAGTTGTTTCGCGACCGGGTAGAGGCTCCACCCTCACTCGCGTCCGTTTTCCTTTGCTCGGTCGCCGGCCCGCTGGCTTAGACACCCGAATAAGTGATGGTTTAGACTTCGCGGTAGCTGAGACTTCTCTCAACATAGGGTGGCTGAGACTCCCTTAATATAGGATGGCTAGGACTTAGCCACCTACAGTCTCAGCCACCTCACGTCTCAGTCGCCTCAGGTCTCAGCCGCCTCTCAAAATAGTGACATGTCACTCATGTCGGCATCTTGTCTTAGCTGGTCCCCGTTGGCGAAGCTCTCATCTAGCGGTGTCAACGGACTCCTCATCCAACACTGTGCTGAGACGAACGCCGCGGCTCCCAAAAAGTGGGGAATCACTACACCACACTAACTCCTCGCCATCCACTTCGCACCATGCGGAGTTGCCACGCTTCTTCTGCGGCAGATAGTCGAAGAGCATACCAACACGGTAGATGATACTTTGGTTTCCATGTGGTCTCGTTGTAGCCCTCCCATTTCACACTCGCCCGCTGGGCGTCGTGACTGATATGTGGTTGTTCAGGATAGCCTCCACCTCGTACGTATTCTGATGAGCTTTTCGTGTTCAGCTATCTTCAGGCAGCACCTCTTCGTCAAATTCGACGCGATATTCATCCACCATTTCTTCTCTTAGCTGGGATTGAGAGCGTGCTGGGTGACCCTTTACCAGCTCTATTCGCGCGATGTGCGCAACTGGGTGGAATCAGTAACCGCTCCTATCCGGCAACTCTAGTTTGGCGGCGAAACGGCCACCTCCCTTTCAATACAGAATGGACCATGCCGTGGGACACGCACGCCAAGGTTTTCGTGACCGCTGGGTTAACTCCGGCCACGTAAAGCCACACGGAACGAACATGACCACCCCTAGATGAGAGGATTCTTCACTTTTGGCCTCGTTTTCAGACAGTGGTAGTTCCTATCATCCTAGCTGGGAGTTGTTGTTTTTTTGCGCGGCGGTGTTGTTCTTTTCGTTGATAGTCTGGAGCTAGGAGTTGATATATGTGTGACGAAGCGGATGTGTCAGAGAACAGACTGGGTCGGCTCTGTCGGATAGGTGGTCAAGCTGATCAGAGGATAGACTCAGCTAAGACCACAGGCACCCCGGACATGCGCAAGTATAATCCGAAACGAGTATGCGCTGGGTCCCTTGATCAATGCTCATGTTGTGTACCCTTGTGGTTCTTTCCATTCGAGGTTTGGTAGCGCGAAACGTACCGGAATCCATGAATTAAATGAGACCACGCAAAAAATAAGACACGGTGTAAAATCAACAGGACAACCAAAAATGTATGGGTGTCACCCCCTCCACGACGAAACTTCCGTCCTTGATATTTTGCCAAGCAAATTTGATTTTATATTTTGTCACAATATAAACAATCCGAACGCGCTATTCTAAAAGCTGCCATCCATTTGACGGGGACCCGTCGGCATTAAGCCCGCCTTTGCGAAACCCTTTGTAAGGAGAGATCCATCCAACTCACGCCATGAGTCCAAAACGATCTTCGATATGAGAGCGCGCCTCTCAGTCGCGTTGGCAGCGAAAGGATGAGCAAGGTGGTGGTCTAGATACTTACGACGACACGCGTTCTTGAAGCTCTTCATGACAGCCACGTCCATGGGCTGAGCAAGGCCTGTAATACCGGGAGGAATGAACTCCACCTCGGTGCAACAGGCCTTCAGCCTCTCACGGACGGACGTCATCTTGTGAGTCTTGAGGCTGTCAAGGAAGAGCAGCCACGGCCCGTCACGGATGGCTCCCACACCTAAATTATCAAAGAGAACAGCGTTAAAATTCTATATATAAATCAAGATTAAAGCAAAGTACCGTACCGATTCAATCCACTCCAACATGACACGCTCGTTGCAGTACGCCTTGGGCTGGACAGTGAGGATTGCTTCGTCGCCGCGGTGCGCATCGTTCATCTGCAGCTTGCAGTGCACGGGTCCATCCTCGACCCCAGCGAACACAATGAGTGGCGGGAGCTTGAGCCCCGCTGCCGACCCGCACAAAAATACTGACGCTCGAAAAGAATTTGGCGACATCGCTATACAAAAGCACAGTTAGAATTTGGCGACTACAAAAAAACGGCGAAATTTTCGTACGTACACTGAACGACGTCAACATGGCGATCCCCTTGGAAGGTGATGGTGGTGTTTGGGTTCATGTCAATGTAGATGGATGCTTGATCCATGTTGAAGACCGAATGGTACTTGGCATACCCCGCCGTCGAAGAGGCGATGCCAATGCACTCGATGCTCATCCGCATGGTGTTTGCAAACGCAACGGCGACCTCCTTAATGTAAGAAGAAGGAAAACACGTTGAATTTAGAATGCAATTGGATTTAAAAACAATTACAAAAGCACATACCTGTATTTCATCGCGCTGCTTCGTCCCTCTACGCGTGATGCGCCACAGAGACAGCTAGTGGCGCTGGCGAAAGTAGTGCAACAGCTCAAGCGCAGCCGCCTCGGAGCGCTCGCCGACCAGGCGTGGCTCCAGTCGGCCGCTAATAATAAGAAGACACTGCGTGGTGACGCCTGTAAAAGAATAAAAATTAGTATGGGTGAAGTAATATATAAAAATGAAGTAAAACGACTTACATCGCGACTTATTCCGCCTCATCTCGGTGACCCACTCGCGCAGCTGACGCTCCATCTCGGGGTACAGGACGCGCGCTCCTCTCGCACCTTTCTGCGTGTATGTCTTTGAAGGACGCGCGTCCATGATGAGCTCCGCATCCTGCACCCACCGATAGAGCGTGGACCGATGAACTTGGAACTTCCGCGCCAGCGCCGAAGAGATTCCCTCGACTCTCGCTGCCTCGATAGCCTGACAACCATTATTATAAACACCGTCAAAACCATATCATATCACTGCTGTGAGCAAGGCACACTGCCTTACCTTCAGCTTCTCCTCGTTCGTCGACTGGCGGCTTGGCATTTTGGTTTTGCAGTTGTGGCGATTTCGTTTGTGATTCGCGCGGACTCGTTAATTAATGGTGAGGAAACGCCCCCGCCATCGGATTCAGGTTCGCACTTTTTACCTTTTTTTTGCTTTTTACGTTTCCATTTTGAGCGACTTTTTATGCGGTCTCATTTAATTCATGGATTCCGGTACACATGTTTGTCGGCCACTCACACTCGCACCTCGGCACAACCACCAGGTGAAGATAGGGTTTGCACCCACGCAAAGACCACTACTACATTCAGCAAACCCCACGGAGGTCCGGATATAATCAAATACACGCAGTCTCTGTCTTTAACGGCCCAAACTCAGAGCCAACGACGCGGACACACACAGGATCACTCTCACAGACCGCCCACAGAGGCTGCAAAAAACGCTCACAAACAGGGATATATAAAGCACCCTCTCCTAGATGCTAGGGTGCTCCATGGACCAGTTCCCGCTGTGATAATGCGCTAAATACTCAAATGGTCTGCCTATTATTGGGGACTCATAACCCTGCGGGAGAGACCGATCAGTACGTGTAGGTCCTAACTACACACGAATGTTAGGCGAGTCACCTCCGAGTTCCCTCGGATCGTCACCGGGCTTCACCTTGTTGTAGAGTCTTCCTGACCGCGCTCCCGTCGCGGTTCGCGGGTGGGAGGTTCTCCACTTGTGCAAAACTTGGAAAGTTGGGAAGTTTTTGTTGGGAATGGAAAACAACAGGCAGATCCTAGAAATCACACGAAAACAAATAAACCTCCGAGATCCCGTCTTCGACTGATACAAAGTGCGTCCATATCCGACTTGTCCGCTATGGTGCACAGCACACGCAGCGAACGGGCACAGCGGACGGCCACAGCGGACGGGCACGGTGGATGCACACAGTGGACGTAGCGGGAGGGCCGGCTATCCATCTTCTCGGACTGGTTCTGCGGCGCTTGGGTCGTGCCCACGGGACGCTGTACCAAACTTCTGGAACTTTCCTCACAACTGCCCCGTTGCCTCGAGAGCTTGCAGAGTGGCAACGAGACGAGCGCTCGATGGTATCCGATACACCAGTCTTGACCTCCAACGCGGCTCCACCTCTCTGCCGTCCACCTTACATCGGCGCTGATGATCGCCCGCGCACTGCTTCTTCTGTACTGAACTCTGCCAGCAGGCTCGATGTTGATCGACTCCAAGGGCTATTTATGATCGGGAAGCCCGTCGCCGATTTGCATAGTTCTGAACCATTCATTCGCTCGTGCACTCTGTTCAAACTATAAGAGCAACTGCCCGCAGCTGAGGTGGCTAAGCGGAACCCATTCGGGATCTAGATATACCGCCCAGCAAACCAGGTATCTCTTAGACCAGCACGTCGTGCAAGTACGTTGCACCCAGCGCACATTCAGAACAGCCTCCACTTCATAGACGACACCCGCTTGGTTGGCTTCCCAACTGTCTTCAGGGAGGAGAGCTACGTCCACTCACCATCTTCTGTAAGTCGATCTGATCTCTAGATCGACCTGGGAAGACCAACCGAGGCTTCAAGTGACTGACGTGGACCCGGGGATAAAATCTGTACCCCATCTCCTCGATCTTTAGCTGGCAACGCAAATCGTCAGACTTGTCGATGATATTGAACGGTCCATACCACAGATGAACGAGTTTTTGACCAAACCGGACACTACCCTGGCGAGGTACAACCTCATAGAGTCGCCGATCTCAAAATCGCACCTCACAGCCTCTGGCAGCTGGAACCAGCGCGCAACCTGCTAGGCAGCGCGACACTCTTTCGCATCCTGCTGCAGGTCCACAGCCACGCTCGTGGGTGCTCGTACTGCCACACTTGATCGCGGCGCCAGACATACGCAGAGCGACACGCCCTGCTCCTCGCTCTGGAACCGAGCATAACGGACACTGTATTACTCGGCCTCCAACCGAAGAACACACGCTGGAACGCCCTAGGGATTAGCGTCGTAGGGTGTGTTCAGCGCAGGCATCAGACGGCCGACGATATTGTCCGAGTCCCTATGGTCAGCTTCGGCTATGTATGCCTTGATGCTACGCATCACCGTCTGGACAGACCGCCCCTGCTGGCCGTTGGCCTGCGATCCGCATGACATTGTCACTCACTGCTTGATCCCGGTCATGTCTCAGAAGTGCGTGAACTCCTCGGCCATAAACCTGGGGTCGCGGTCGTGGCGAACCAATATCAACGCCCCAAAGTTTCGGAACATCACTTCTTTGTAGCCTCTGCGACATCTTGTGCTGCGACAACTTTCATGGCCTTGCACATGACGAAGTTCGAGAGCGTGTCTTGGAACAGCAGGAACGCAGTGTTTCCAGTTTTGGACGCTGGGAGTGGCATAACGAAGTCCATCGAGAGGACCTCCATTGGCTGCGTTGCGAGAATGTTTCCAGGAGACGGGCCAAAGTTTAGCGGCCGACCCTTTGACACAGTTGACGCACTCCTTGACGTAGCGTTCTGCCGCAGCAAACATCCCAGACCAATAAAGATCTGCGCGGAGCCGCTCGTACGTTCGCATGATGCCTGGTGATCGCCTTCTATCGCAGCATGACACAGATGGAGGATATCACCTCGAAGCTCGGACGGAACGACGGTAATTAGCTCTCCATCTGTATCTCGGGGTCGTCAAGGTGTTGACTTGCTGTGGTAGAAGAGGGTTCCTGCCGAATCGAGTACGAACCGATCTGCTCTCTTGGATAGACGCATCCTCACGGGATACAGTGTCCAGCTCATAATAAAGATACGTTTTCATTGAGCGCAGCTCCGGATTATCATCCAGCTGGGCTCCGAGTCGGCACCAGCGCTCTTCAATAGCTTGGTCGGGCCGAACGCCACTTGGACCGACCTTCGTCGTCAGCAGCTCCAGTTCCAGCAGCTATAGCTGGATCGGCTCTCACACCAGCACTCCTCCGCTTTGGCCGTGTTACCACCATAACACTTCACAACTCTTCGGGGCTTAATCCGCGCGCCGCTGCAACTGGAGCTGACGCGGCAGCAGATGACTTCATCAACTACTTGGGAAGTCAATGTAGTTTACCCAGCTGACGGAATTCCTCTTGATCGTCGAAACACACATCCTTCCCAGCTTGGGTAACCTTCAAAGTCACGTAGTCGGTTGCGGCGTTGAGCTCGCGCTTGGCGTGTACGAGGTGTAGAGCCGTGGATACGTATTTGAGGTCTTTGACTTCTTGAACCAACAGTCAGCCTGGGGTTGTGGCACCCGATGAGTTCTTGCACTTGCTGGATCACCCTTAGAGTCGCCAACTGCGACCAGCTTCTTGATGCGTCTCTGCATCACTATCTTGAGTCAATTGATCAACGCGGTGTACTTGGCTACATTCACAGTGACGCCTTCTAAGAAGTGACCTTCTACCGCAACAACCTCCCAACTTGGCAGCTTCAAGAGGATGGACCCAGCGCTCCCAGAAAACGTCGAAAGTTTGGCGGCACCATCGAAACCGAGGAGATAGCCTTCGTAGCCGCAATCAAGGATTTCGAGGCTAATAGGTGGCGCTGGTGCGACGCGCCCCTCCGCTGGGATCAACTCCGCTGCGGGCTCGTCCAGTCGCTCTCGCGGAGTGATGCTCGCCCAGAGAAATTGCTGCCAGCCCGTCTTCGTCTCGCTCAAGCCGAGTCGCCTCTAGCGACCAAGGTGGTAGCAAGAATGCCTACTACAACTAGCGGCCTTCAAGCGTCTTGGACGCATACAGTCACTTGAGTATGGAGTGTCTGGAGTAGACTCGGATGTGGCTCTCAGCCTGCGACGCTCAGCACTCGCAGCAACCCCAACGCCATTTTTTGAGCAGGGTGATATCGGAGCTCTGCGTCGTGGAGCGTTCGTCCCGTGTATCGCACTGGCTGGAGCTTCCCATCGTACTCTTAGCTCAGCACGGCGCTCACAGCCCACGCATTCGCATACAGTATCACAGCATACGACTGTGTGTGGTCGAATTGTCGTAACACCGGAGCCGATGTCATTTTCGTCTTCAACACTTCGAACGCCGCCTTAGCTCGATCTAGATCTCACCCATCCTTGATCTGCTCGTCAGTCAGCTCGTAGAGCACAGCTGATAACACCGAATAGTCTTCGATGAACTTGTTGTGGTAGCAGGCTGCCCAGGAAGGACTGCACCCCCTTCAACGAGCTGGGAATGACAGGCTTGCTAGCTCAGGAAGGATATTCGGCTGTACTGAGAGACTTCCGTGCCCATCTTGTGCGACAGATAATGAATGCTGTCCTTGCCGAACTCACGATTGAGCAGACTGACAGATATTCGCCAGTACAGCAACCGATGAAACAACAGAGTCTCATATATCAGCGTCTCACACAGTTCTTCACAGCTTGCCGTCCCACGAGCGATGTCGTCGATGTACGAGCTTCTTCCGAGAGCAGAGCTCAAGTTCGAGGGCGCGACACGGCCGTCCTGGAACACAGTCTTACCCAGTCGGAAGGTTCGCTCAGTGTCGACGCCATTCGCTTTCACTTCAGCACGATCTTCCGCTGCGTCGATGTCAAGAAACTGAAGGACTTCTTGGTCCACCTTCGCTTCTTCTTCGGGTGGTATACACACCATCCCCCACAAACAATAGTCGAGACAGCGCTGGTAGATAAAAAGCGCCTTCTTCAGTCCGAACGGCATTCTCGCCATATAAAAGTGACCCAGAGGACAGATGAATGCTGAGATGCGCTTGGACGGCTCGGTCGTGGAGATGGCCCAGAAGCCATTCGGCATGTCGAGACATTGCCGCTGTGAAACTGCTAAGCAGCTCGTCGATCACCTGTAGTGGATATCGATCCAGCTGGATCAAGCGGTACACCCTGTCGGCTGTCGATACACAGCCGAATGTCCTTACCATGCTTCTTCATCATTACGACGATGGGAGGTGTCCATTCCGACTCAGAGTACTCGATCAGGCCGTCTTCAGCAGCCTCTTCAGCAGCTTGTACACCTTAGTGAGAACTCTCGGGCTAGCGGACACGCCCGTTGGGCAATCGGCTTCGCTGAGGGGACCCACCTTCAGGTAACAGACGACAACATGCGCTGGGGGTGGCAGAGCGTTGCCTTCACTTAAGAATATGTCCCTGTGCAACTCGAGGATGTCCTTGATCTTCTGATCCATCTCGGCTGAGGTCTTTCCCGGAACATCCACGTCAGCGTCTACGATCTGGATGATGGGATTCAGATCCGACATACGCGAACTCAGCCAAGTCTGCATCAGTGAAATGCACCGCTGCCGTCTGGGGCAACACATCCGCGGAGAGCGGTGGTGCCTCCGCTCTAGACAGTATCTTCGTCACTTGGCGGCGTCTCCGCCTTCTTCACGACGGGCAACTCCTGTAGTCTGGGCTCCATCGGTGATATACCCCACTCGCCCAACAAATGTAGTTTGAGATACGTATATTTAAATCTGTTTACACGGTCGCGGTGTAACCACACGATTTTGGCTGTCGGGTGGTAATCGGGTGCTCAGCCTTGTTCACTTTCTACTCCCAGATTTATTTTTTTTAAATTAAAACAAATCATTCGCGTTTTACGAGGTTCTATTTTTTACAGCCCAATGAAAGCCTTCCAAAACCTACACAAAAGCTCTCGCATCGCATTTTGTACGATGATTTGCGAGACACCTTTTGAGTTTTGCGCTCCAAAACCACCGCATTCTATTCGCAATTGTATGAGATTTAGTATGATGGCACATCAGCACAGTCCCGTAGTTGGCAGTTTTACGTACTGGCGGCAGTGCACTTACGCTGAAGAGAAAAAAGTTATCTGAGGGTTTTTCGGCCAGAACATGTATTTGAAACACGCATATTGCTTTAGAAATGTGTTTTTATTTTATTTTTTTATTTTTTTGGCAAACCGACCCGAGCATTGATGAAGACGGCGTGGATAGATTGGGTAGCATGGGCGTGAAAAACGGTTAGTGCGGCAACACAAAGAAAAAATGAAAAAGAGTTTGTGCATGAACATTTGCGGGATACTGTACAGATCGTGTTTGCACCATGCAATTGTCAAGTATCTCTCTCCTCACAAATTGCGATGGTCACAAAAATTGCTGAGACGATTTTCTTGTCTCCGCAATTTGTGCGAGATTTGTGCGGCTCTACCCCTAAATTTGCGAGCGAAATGTGTCAAACTTCGTTTTTGCTTGTGTGGGTTTTGGAAGGTTTCTAAACTGCAAATTCAAGATTCAAAATGCTAAAGGGATCAGGTTGCAAAATGATGCATTTGTTTACAACGACGAGACGATCATTTTGCAAAATGCATGTCTTCTGCAAAATGCGCGTCTCGTCTTTGTAAACGAGAAAAGGTGAAACACACCGACAGAAAAGTGAAAAGTATAAATGGGAGAAGGTAAAATTCACAGATACAGTACAGCAGTCACGTGCCCATTTTTTTATCGATTAGGAGCTTAAACGTAGGATAGTGGGACATAAGCCACGTGTCACCCACCATATGATTCAATCCATTCTAAAAACAAGTGTATTGTTAGCCAATCAGAAATCTGAATCGCATCGACTATACTTAAAAACTAAGCCGTGCCCGCACGGAGAAACTCTGGATTCTGGTATAGTCTATCCTCTGTTTTTCGCGAAAGTGGGACAAATCACAAATGAAGGGGATAGAATATCGCATCAAACAAAATTTGTCCACGTATTGAATTAATGTTGAGTTAAAGAATTAAATAAGGCCAGAGTGCCGCCAACAGTTCCTAATCGAATCTGGCGAGATCTCTGCCCAGGCTTCACTGACCCATTTAAAGGCCGAGAACATGTTGACCGGCTTTTTCAGTCCAGGCGGCATATTACCTTTACGCCGCTCGAAAAAAACGTGAAGAGAGGCCGCGCGTTTCTTCTTCATGTACCGCTTTTTTAGGCTAGCGATAACACCTTGATCCATTGGCTGGAGAACTGCGATAGTGTTGGGAGGTAGGGGCTGGCCACGGACGTTCGTCAGCGTCACACCACTGTCGTCGTGTGAGCTGACGTTGTCCACCAGCATCAGAATGTGGCGTCCTTGCGCTCTCATCTGGTCGTCCACAGCGCCAAGTCAGTCACAGTAAATCTCGCTGGTCATCCACCCTTTCTTGCTGTTTGTATAGTCGACGTCGAGCTCTTCGCCGAGGTCGCGACCCTTCAGGTCCCGGGGCTGCATCGCCTTGCCAATGCCCAGAAGCGGCAGCTTCTCGCTGCCATCAGCGTTGGCGGCCACAGCAAGCGTCAACCGAGTCTTGTCCTGCTTCCACCCCGCCGTCACATGCCGACAAATCGAGCCATTGGCTCGCGCCCGAAAGAAGAAGGATGTCTCGTCCATATTGAAGACGTCCTTGAGCGCGTAGCCCGCTATGATGTCCCTTAACTTGTCTCGTCCAGCATTAGCGGCCTCCATGTCCACTGACGCAGCCTCACCGTGCAGGCGGCGGAACGAGTAGCCGTTGCGGTGTTGGAATTTTTGCAGCCAGCCGTTCGAGAACTTGGGGCGGTCGCTGACAGGGATGCCGAGCTCGTCGGCCAGGTACTT